>PVKC010029150.1:0-15232 GCA_004027635.1 Crocidura indochinensis
CCCAAAAACCAAAAAAAAAAAAAAAAAAGATAAGCACCACATAAAAGGCCATGGTCTTGAGATAAAAAACTTGGCAGAGCACATAAAGGAAGAAAAGAAAAGAAGAAAAAAATATGAACGGAGACAATAATTTCAATAACCACACCAAAACAAATAAATCGGCAAAAAAAGATTAAAAAATTGTGCTTTTTGCCTTTTGTTTTCTTTTTCTTCTCTCCTGCAGAGGCACAGTAAACATTGGGGTCATTCGAAGGGGTTCTTTAAGAGGTGTTTGCCTCTTAAAGAGGATAAAGGAAAATTATTCCCTGATTTTTCAGGTAATGTGTCAATATGTTTTATATAATCCCTTTCTTATTAATATAGTCTAATGCTCAAAGGGAGATATTGTGGTGTATGATGCTCTGGCAATAGTGGACCCTGAGTTCCCCTTAGATGTGGGATCTTGTGTAGTGTGAATTTCAATCTAAAAAGACAGCAAAGCTCAATCAATCCTTAAACAGTTTCTGCAAAGCTGCTCAACAGTCAATTCAAATGCAACAGAAATTTGGCATTTAGTTAAAACTTCATGTATTTGATTCTTTCTGAACTGAAAATTCTGAGGTAGGTCAGGTAGATACTGCTGGGCAATAAGACTATGATTCAGAGAGAGTAAGGGTCTTCATACAGTTCATAAACAGCTAAGATAGAAACTAAAAATAATTCTTCTGATTTCAGATTCAGTGCTTTCTTTGTATCTCGGGACAATTTTTCCTTAAATGTTTTGTTTGCAAGTTTGTTTTTCTGATCCCATAAAATATATCTTTAAATTATAAGGTAGACTTTATATTTCTGTTTCATAATATGAGTTGCAGAAGGGGTGATAATTTAAAAAATTCTTGTTTTCAAAATACATTCAAATTTAGATATTTAAGAAGAAAAAGTCATAAAAACAGTGATAAGATTTGAATTCAAGAAAGGGACTTTCAAGCAGTATTTATGGGTTCAAGCAGAGAAAACTGAACTTTATAGCATAAAGAGGTCATTTCTCCATTGACAGATAAAGCTTTATTTAAAGTATAATTTTTGTACTTTCATGGAAAAAATAGACATGCTGTTTCTTAGAGCTGGTGGTGAAACATAACAAAAAATGTCCTTTTTTGCAAGAGAACTAATCAGAATTTCAAGGGATGTAAGAACAGGTGATAACTTACTCTGATGGTTCAGTCCAGTGCACAAGAAGGAAATGATTACTTTCTCTCTTACCAACTAATACCTTCATATCAGAGTCTCCCAAGGGCTCTGTAAAAATGTTTTTTATTTCTGGAAGAAAGGAAAATATTCACCTAACTAGAGAGTTTCTGTACCAACCTTGCTTAGAAATGAAAGTTTACCTACTATGAAGACATCATTGCTAATTTCCTTTTGGCCTAAATGGTACTAATGGCAGCAACTCCAAAAAAGAAAGTGTAAAAGAGAATATTTCAACCCTACAATTTTCTGGTCAACTGCCAAGAAAAAAACATTTAGGTGGGCATTTCATAATTATAACATTTCTTGTTATAATTGTAAATTTATATAAGTACAACAATGAAATTTGTTATAGCATAACTTATTTGCTGTTGTTTATTTGATTTTGGAGTTACACCAACAGTTCTTAGGGATAACTCCTAGTTCATTATTCAGGAATCACTCCAGAAAGCCCAGGGAGCCATATAGCATGCCAGGGATTGAACCTGTAAGCTGAGTACAAGGCAAGCACCTTACCAGCTGTACTATTTATCCACCCCCAGAATAATTTATTATGCTATAACAAGTTTGTTTATCTGTTTTATGTGTTTTTCATTGTGTTTTGCAGTACTATTGATGATAAAGTTTATATATATATTATATATATATATATTATATATATATAAACTCTTGGCCACCTTTCAGTGTAGATGTTTTCTCCTCACTGTGTTATCCCATCAATGTGCTTGTTTCCTACTGAACACCATTTCTCAGATTCTTTGCTTCCTTTGTCTGTAGAATGTCCATATTCTGCTGTTATGTACCATAGTTATTTTTAACCAGTCATGTGTTTTTGGACACTTGGGTTGTTTCTAGATTTTGGTTATTATAGATAGTGCTAAAAATAACATAGGGGTGCAAAGATCATTTCTCCATTTTGTTATTGGGCTCTGGAGTATATTCTAAGAAATGAAACTGCTGGATCAAATAGGATATTGATTTCTAAATTCTTTAGGAATGTACATATTATTTTTTGAAAAAATGTACCAGTCAACATTCATACTAGCAGTAAATAAATGTCCAATTCTCCATATATCCATGCCAACACTGGTTGTTCCTGTTCTTTCTGATGATATACGACAATGTCAGAGGCACGAGATAACATCTCATTGTTGCTTTGATTTCTATCTTCCTGATAATTAGTGATGTTGAGTATTTTTCATCTGTATATTTTGAGGAAATTTCTGTTTGTTTCTTCATCCATTTAGCGATGAAATTAGATGATTTTTTCTTGTTAAGTTCTGCCAATGCCTTATATATTTTTATATTGACCCTTTATCAGATAAATGTTGGATAAATAATTTCTTCCATTTTTTAGACCATCTCTGTATCTTTGTCATCATTTCTATTAAGGTGAAGAATTTTTTTCTTATTTCAGTGTCTTTTGTTTTAATATTTTGATTGTGTCCAAAGTGAATAACAAATCTTTCACAGTAATATTTAAGGTACATAGTTACAATGAAGCAGAGCCATTCCCACCACCATAATTATCCTCCCTCAATCCCTGTTCTCTACAGGCATTGAATATCACCCTCATTTTCCCATTCCCCCCACTGCTAGTGTAACTGGTTTCTTCTGTGTATAGCTTGTTATAGATGATCAATTCTGTTGTCATTGACTTTGGATTTGGTGTTTAAGTATGATCATTTGTCATTTCCACTCAATGTTCATATGACTGTTTGGCTCTGGTACCCTTAATTTCACCCCCCCCCTCAATTTATGAGGCAGAACAATATGATTCAAGTAATGTGGTTCTGTTGGGAAAAAGGAAAAAAAACTAGAAGGAGTCTGTCAAGAGTTTATAAATATCAATTTAAAAGAAGAAAGGTAAAGAAGAAGTAAAACATAACAAACAAAAAACAAACATAAAACAAAACAAGCAAATACAAGAAAAGCACAACAGCAACTAAAAAGCAACAATTAAATAACAGACATGAGAATGAGTAAAAAGAAAAGAAGTAGAAAGGAAGAAAAAAGAAAGGAGAGCTGGTGTGGCAAAGTTCTGAGCCTTTTTTTTTTTTTTTTTTTTTGCATAGACACAGTAACTATTGGGGAAATTAGAAAGGGAATTAATTCCCTTGGCCTAAGACATACAGGGTTTCTCTGGCCTTGAAGCATATTGTCATGTGAAAAACTACAGACTCCATACATGCTCATTTTTACACCCCAAGGTCTTTATATGGTGCCAGGAAACTTTCCACTCAGTCGTGTATGATACAATCAGGAAGGTGCAGAAGTTTTTAAGTTTAATTTAGTCACATTTTTTCTTGCTTGTTTAGTGATTTTTATTTTTGAAGATACCTTTAGTTTCATTGTCATATTGAGTTCCACCTACATCTCTTTAACATATTTTGTATATTCAAATGTGATATAAAAATACTACATTTGATTTGACGTTTGTGCATAACATTGCAAAGACGCTGTTTGTCACTGATTAATTAATACTACTTGGTAGTACAGTTTGAAGTTTGGGAAAGTGAAGCCTTCCATCTTCTTTTGTCAAGGATTACTTTAGCTACTCAAGCTTTTTTCTGTTCCATATGAATTTTAGTAGTATTTGATCCATTTCTTTAAAAAATGTTATGGGTATCCTTATAAGGCTTGCAGTAGATCTTTACAATGAATGCTTTGGAGAATATTGCCATTTATTATTATTATTCCCAATCCTTGAGTAGTAAATGTGCTTTCATTTCCTTATGCCATCTAGTTTTTCTTGAAGTAGTACTTTGTGGCTTTCTGTATAGGTCTTTTACATTTTTTAATTAAGCTTATTCCAATGTACTTGAATTTCATGTATGGGATTTTCTTGAATGAGATTGTTTTTTGGAATATCTATCTTTTCTCTTTCATTGTGTGCATATAGAAAGGCCATAGACTTTTGTATACAAATTCTGTGACCTGAATTTACTATATAAATGTATTGTTTCTTTGAGCCTGGTAGAGTCCTTGTTGAATATTTACACACGTCATAAATTGTCCTAAGGTTTTCATTTATTTTACTGTCTTATAGGGACTATCATATATGTTAATATCCTACCATCTATAGTTCAGATCTTAGAATTTAGCTCAAACTCTTTTAAAAACTTCTTCAAGTGTAAAAAGCTATATTAAATGATTTTTGAGCAAAGAGCTAGCTCAAAGGATAGCTCTACAATCAAACTTTGTATGCAGGAAGCCTACATAGTCCTCAGAGAAGCTTATAGAGTGATCCCAGAGCACAAAGTTAGTTATAGCATCTGAGCATAGACAAGTATATTCCAAGATGCACACACACACACACACACACACACACACACACACACACACACTCTCACAGAAAACAATATCTCAACTGGGATCAAAATTCACATAACTCAGAGACAGAGGTTCTCTTAGTCACTGCAATTCTAGTATTAAGGGAAGGCTACTAAAGTATTGGTTTTATAGTATTTGCTATAGCATATGAAATATAAATATATTTCTATAGAAATCTGTTATCAGTCATGGTAATCTTTAAAGGACATATTTATTGATAAATATTAAAACTTTGTATGTGTGTGGGGGAAATCTTTGCATGTGAATTTCTCAACTTAAAACATACCCTGTGGTTATATGTAGTTGAAGACTGAATTAACTAAAATCATGTGTTGATTCTGACTTTAATTGCTACTAATCATTTTCTTGTGGTATTCACCTGACTGATTCTAACCATATGAAATATTTTTTACAAAAAAAATAACTTTCAAAATAACACAGATGCCTGATGACCAGAAAGGACAGATAATATCCGTTCTAACTAATCAGTTTCCTAGTTCTCAGATTTGCACATTATCTTAGTCTGCTTTTACTGCCAAGAAGTGATATCAGAGCAAGGCAGATAAATGAGAATTGCTTTCACCCTAATTAGTATTGCAAATATTGCTTCAGGCTCCTTGTGAGCTGTAATGCCACACATCATTTTCCAAAAACACCCAATGAGTAGCTGCAGACTCTCCAGTGCTCAATCTTTATGACTATTTTCCACATTAGTTTTTGATAACAAGAGTTAACAAGTCTATAAATGAGTAGAAGAAAATCCTCTACCGTTATTTTACATCTATTATGCTTATATTAATTACAAGAACTTTAAAAATTTTGCAATAATTTTATTTTTGCCAACATAAAACACATAAAAATTTTTATTATTAATATTACCCTGAAGATATTTTAAGTTTACAAAGAAATTTCTTTAGGTTCCCAAGTTTATAAAGTTACTATTTGAAATTAAAAAATTACAGCCAAAAGATTGACAGTCAGTTGATATATAAGGGGCAGATTGTTGGGTACAATTCTCTGCACCTTTTGTGTGTTTGACAAGTCACAAAATCTTATGTTTAGTCCTCATTATACTTGAAATCACTCATATGTTCAAGTAATACACTGTTGACAATAGTATAGTGAGCCTTTAAAAGAAAAAAGCATCTCCATTATGAAATCCTCACTTAAAATGTATCAGGAAATAAAAATTAATATAGTGAAACAATTTTTAATTCCTTCTCCATAATTAAATTTTGTCATTCACTGAAGGTTATGTGTCCTTGGTAGAATAGTAAATGTTTTGTTTCACATATGTTTATTTTATCAAGGAAGAAAAGGCAATGATGTTATTATATATTTTCCATATCAAATCATACAAAGATAATCTACAATTCCTCATTATAAATTTTACTTCTAGCAACTTAATTTTAAGCTTTCATTAAGAAAACATAAAAACATAGGAGTCAAATACACTGTTGGATTTTTCTTTCAAAAACTTAAAACCACAAAATTGAAAAAATATATATGCACATTAATGTTCATTGTAGTTCTATTTTCATAGTAAGATTTTTTGAAACAGTTCAAGTTCCAAATGACATATATGGAAAAACATTATTTTGTGATAGACACAGTATGCTCCACTGCTCTGCCCTGCTTTTCTCTTTCTTTCCTCAAAGTTTCCACTGAATTCTGTCCATTGTCACTCCTGTCTTCTGCCTTCAATCTGAACTATATGAAGAAAAGAATCTAAACCTGTATAACAGAGATCTAAAATTCCTAAAAAACAGCCAGTTCTCTAGCAGCACTTCTGTGGGTCTTTATAGTAGTAACGTATTTGGCCATAAAACCCAAATAAGCTCTGAACATGAGCGGAGAAATGGAGAGATGTAGGCTGTGAAAAAATTATGGGCTCAGAAATAGAAATGGAACAAAAGGAAGAGGAAGTAGAGAACCTGAACTGGCCAGTGACAAACAAGACATTGAAGCAATAATTTAAAAATGCCCCAAGAACATTAACACAGGTCAGGGACCTCACCTGGGATGCAGATTCCTGGGAATGAGAAGATAGGGTGCATAGAATAGTGATCTAATTTGCCAACACAAGCAGTTCATCATGGCTTTCCACCTAACTAACAGAAGAAGCTAAAAGAAGCTAACACAACTTGTGGAACACAGCAAAGGCAGATTAAGAAGAAAGTTCATAGTTTTGCAAGCATTCATCAGGAAAGAAGGAACGGCCCACAAAAATAACTTGACTGCACACCTTAAAACACTAAAAAATAATCAATTAAATGAGTTGAAAGCAGGCAGGGGAAGGAAACATTAAAACTTAAAGCAGTAATTAACTAAACCCGCCCCTCCAAAATTGAAAGGATCAATGAAACCAATAATTGTGTTTTTCAAAAAAATAAACTATACTGATAAACACTAGCAAGAATAAAACATAAAGAGAAATATTATAAACTGAATCCAAAACATCAGGGAAAAATATTACAGAAGCCTCCAGCAGAAGCAGATTAATAATTGAGACATAGGAATCACTTGGGAAAATAAAGAGTTTCTTACTGATAAACACCTGCTCTAAGCAGCAACTGATCAAATAAATACAAATACAAATCATAAAGAGGAAAACAAACAAAGGCTTCCCTTGAATCTTGATATTGGAAAGTTTGACATAAAATGTATTTTAACAAACAAGTAGTAATTTTATGATAGGGAATAAGACAAACAACAATGATGACAAAGCATGCTGCAGAGATTTTTTAAAGTGGTGAATACAAAGAAAATACAGTTTTCACTTTAAACTGTTCATTAGATCATAAAGAAACAGAAAAAAATCAACATCTGCATATATGAAATGTGTTAAAAATTAAGGTAAATAATTGGTCAAAATGTTTTATATTTTTTCTTTCATCCAGTGTGTGTGCGTGTGTGTGTGTGTGTGTATGTGTGTGTGTGTGTGTGTGTGTGTGTGTGTGTGTGTGTCTTTGTTTTTGGGACACAGAATTCCAGGACTTAGTCCTGACAATGGTAAGGTCAGGCATGTAAGGTAAGTGCCTTACCTGTTGTACTATTGCTCAGCCAAAATTTTTCTGCTATTGTTTTAAGTTTTTAAGTTAAGCTGCTTGTAAATGTTATCAAATGTCTTCTAGCATCTGATATTATAATGTGACTTTTCTATAATCACCCATTAATAAAATAGAGTTCATAAATATGATTCATTCTGAGACCATCTATGATTTTCTTTTTAAGTTTCTATCTCAATATTAGGTTTTTCCAAAGCATCTTGTACTAGGCTTGGCCCAACATTTTCAAGATCTGCAGTATAAAATAAAACTACACATTTGTGAGGATACTGCAGCAGTGATAACAGAGTTATTTTTTTTAACAGAGATATTTCTAACCCTATACAGACAGGTCAGAAGAAACAGTATAGCTGCAAATGATTAATAAATCAAGCCAGTCAGGAAAGAATCATGAAGCCCTTGACTTTTTACCTTGTCTCTTTGCCTGAGCTACCAGCCAAAACATATCAAAGGTAGAGCTTCATGAGAAAGAAGATGGGGGAAAGACTTTATTTTGGATTAATAGATGGGTGTCATCTTACAATTCCACCCTTTCTGTTAAAACAAAACAAAGAAAGAGAAAAACTACAAAAGTTTTGTTCTACTGTTCTCTACCAAAGGTGGAAACCACAGATCAGAACTTATAAAAGTGTTTGTTATTTTGAAATTGGCACAGTAAAAGTTGGCTATAAAAGTATTGATATTTAGATTGTAAATCCAACATTTCAAAACAATAATTTTTTCCAAATCTTTGTCTTATACATATCACACAATTTTTTCATAAACTTCTCTGAACTTAAGGATTATAAATTTTTTTCAGATACTTAATTTGAAAATTCAAAATGTTCTTTCATGAAGCATTGTAATATATGAGTCTAGAATATCCAAGTTTCTTTTCCATAAATTTTGCTAAACAAAATCACAAGAATATTTATTTATTTTATATAAAATTAAATATTTTATAAAAATATTAAATATTTTATATATTTACATATAAGAATATTTATATATGACTATTCTTGTATATATAAATATATACAATTTGAAAATAATTTTGCTAAAGCATTCTTATAATGAGCACTGTGATAAGAGTCTATAGTATCCAAGTTCCTTTTCCATCAACTTCTGTGGACAAACAGAACATTTTAGGAGACACGATTTTGAGAATAAGTTGCTAAATAATATACACAATTAAGCATCTCAATTGAATTGTGGAGAACTATTAAAAGATCTGACAACATTGTGCATTTCCCTAGAACTGTGAAAACTAATATTAAACCACTAAAGTTGGATACAAAATTTATTTTATTTGTGGGGCATAGAACATAACAGTAGCCATTAAAATCTATATGGGTTGAAACACTGTTTAACGAGCAATATAGAAACTGATGCAAATAGGATCAAGAGATTAACCGAGAAGAAATTTGCTGGAGGTTCTTTCTGAAAGCGGCTTCTCAGCTGGATTTCAGTTAGGCTTAGATCCTCCATCTTCTTCAGTAGGAGGCTGGGATAAAAAGGCCTTCAGTTCTTGGTCTGTGATCTGGGTGGTGAGACCCTCTCATCTCCCTGCTATTGGTTTCCCTCAAATGAGTTTTTTTCTTTGGCTGCTACTCCATCATTGACCTCGATAAGATGCTGCAGATTGGGGGGTGGGGGCGGGGGTGGTACAAGGGCTTCATACAAAACACATTTGGTAGAAGAAAGGAGGTGGGCCTTGGCCGCTGGTACACTGCTCAGAGTATATTGCTTTCTCCCCTTCGCTCCTGGTCCTCTATTGCCTGAGGAGGCCTCTGCCTCATTTGGAAGAGGGGCCATGTATATATAAACATTCTGGTGAAAGGCACTGCACATTCAGTCCACCTGAAGGAGGCCATCATGGTGATTATCCATTAGAGGTTCTCTGGGTTGCTGTTCGAGTGCCAGTTGTAAAATAAAACAACCCCTTGTGAGATCACCCCAAGAACCATATTTCTAATCCCAGGCTGACAGGTCTGAAGAAGCAGAGTAGCTATAAAGGACTAATAAACCAAGCCAATAAACCAAGGAAACAATCATGAAGTCCATGGCTTTTTACCTCATCTTTTTTCCTGAGCCACATACCAAAAGTGCTCTTTATTAACCCATTTCCAAACCATTAAGAAGGGGAAGGTTGTGACATAAAAGTACCTACCCAGGTGGGCTTTTACATATCAAAGGAAGAGGTTTATGGGAAAGAGGAAGATAGGAGAAAGCCTTTGATTTGGGTTAATAGATGGGTGTCATCTTACATTGGGGTAAGAAAAATGAAGATCAGCAATCCTATATGTCTAAATATTTTTAAACTATAAAGCAAATGAATAAACCATGAAATTAAATATGTTTATTCCTCCTACCCTAAATAAATATAATCTCAAAATAACCTGTAATTTTAGATTAAAATTAGAATTTTCAGAGTTCTCTGATTCAGGCAGAAATCACTCTATTCCCTGATCCTTTCTACTCAATAATGACTAATCTCTCCCTGGCCACTGCTTCCAGCCTCCATTTAGAAATGCCATAATTTACTCTGCTTGTGTGTGAATAATCCAGAAAAACATCTGCACACCCTTATTCACAACATTTTTCTAGTATTGTCCTTTTTTGAACATAAAAAACACAGAAACTCAATCTCTATTTAAGAACTCCCTCTATTCAAGGTGAACCCAGGGAACTCTTCTCTAACCCTAATTTAGGTTTGCATGGCTACCAAGAGAGGATTGAAGGCTCCGGGTGTGACATTTCATGATGCCCCCAGAACCTTTTGTACTTCTGTATTGTGCTGTGTCTGACATGGATTAAGTCCTTAGTACCATTTGTGGTCCTCCAAACTCTGCTAGGAGTGTACAAACACAAAGTCAAGAGTAAATTCTAAGCACAGCCATGTGTGCCCATTCCCCCATTGCACCCAAGTCAAAACAAACAAACAAAAGAAGAGTGCCTCAGTCCACCAAGTCATAATACTTAATTATGTTTATTTTCACTTATACCTTCCTTGATAAAAATTGATTCCTATATAAATTTTCAATGAAATGCAAAGCTTTTCATCATCTGTCCTCTTTAATTTCTACTTTCTGTCTTGGAAAATCAAGACATGGAATCATACACTCAGTAGTTAATGAAAGAAAAGAAAATTAAAATCATAAATAAGTTTGAAATTTAACAATCAATCATGGTGTTTTCTAGTGTGACAGTATAGTACAAATGAGTCATTATATTACTCAATTTTTATTATGCATTTTAACTAGGCATGATATGTATTTAATTAAAATTATTTACATTACAGTTTATAGAATGTGTTTGTAAGTTTTAGGGCTTTTCTTTTATAAAACCATGTCTATCACCAAAATGTCTATTACTCTCTACCATATTCTTTGGAACTCATCCTTTTATTTTCTACTTGTTTGAATCATTGGTTTTATCATCAGAGAGAGTATAAAGATCTGTTTCCCATGGGCACTGTCTGCATTGATTATCTATATACCACATATTAGTGAGATCATCTGGTACTTGTCTTTTTCTTACTGACTTAATTTTTCTTACTTTCAGCCAAGATCACCAATTTTAGTGTAGTGCTTGGCATCAATTAAATATTTATATTTTGAAGTAAAACATAACTTATTTTGAAATAAGTCTGTTCAAATAAGTAAGTGACATTTATAAGATATATGGTGATTTATAGCTTGTCAATCTGCAGTAACTTAGGGGTTAATAAATAAGTATCACTCAAAGATTTGTTTTGGTTTTTGTCTTGTTTGTGGGCTACACAAATCGATGGTTTAGTAATTTCTCCTGACTTTGTACAAGAACTCTCTCCTAGCAGGCTTGAAGGACCATCTGAGGTGCTGGGTGCTAACTACCGGGCTCAGCCACATGCAAGAAAAGTGCCGTACTTGCTGAACTATTTATTCAGCTTAGCAAGTCAAAGCTTTCTAGACTTCAACTTTTGCTACTAATTGATTTAAATCTGGAAATAAATAGCTTAATGTACACAAATAATAAATACAAAATTCAAACACATAAAAATGTAAATATTTTTCCTACAGGGGAGATGAGTCCCCATATGCCCCGCTACCACAAATTATGTAGTTAGGTTTCCCAATCTGCATGTACTCCATCTAGTACATCTGGAGTGCAGTGGGGAAAATAGTCTTGGAAAAATACCTTAGAATTCATTGTCTCTCCTAGCCAATTAAGTATCTAAAATACTTTAATTTAATTTAATATTTGTAAGACTAATTGATAGTAAATATAGCAATTGTTCAATAAGTCATGATATTATGAAGGAAATATCTACATAAATAATATGGACTATGAATTATGCATGATTAATACATTATTATGTATAATCAATTCATAAATAATAATACCATTTTGCTTGGGGCTCTGTGTATGACCCTTGAGGTCTACATCTTGCTGCACCTTTCAGGCAACATCATGGTTATCTCTGTGGGCATCATCCTGTTATAGGGAGTGTCCTAGGGGTCATCCTGTGCCTGCTGATCCTGTGTGCCTGAAACCAGGATGCCAGCTGGCAGAGACCTGAAGCCCAATGCAGAGGCAGGGGTGGCCCAGGCTACAGAGTCATGCTTGTCAGCTCACACCTGTGACAGCTGCAAAGCCCAAAGCTTGACCTATCTCAAAAGTAAGCCCTGATATTTCACCTACAGATAAATTATAATTCTTACCAGCCTCTTAAAATATTTTTCTATAAAGACAATTAAAATAATTTTATTTTATCAGAAATTGCAATTTTCCTTTATGTTATTTAATTAATTTACTTTTCCCAGTTGAAATACTATTGCATCAAAACATAATACATAGGGGCCTGGGAGATAGCATGGAGGTAAGGCGTTTGCCTTTCATGCAAAAGGTCATCAGTTCGAATCCTGGTGCCCCATATGGTCCTCCGTGCCTGCCAGAAGCAATTTCTGAGTATGGAGCCAGGAGTAACCCCTGAACACTGCCGGGTGTGACCCCCCCCCAAAAAACATAATACATAAATTTTTAGTGATCATTACTGACAGCAAAAATGTGTACAAACTACATTAAGTTTATCACTAAAGGTGGAAATAATTTAAACTACTACTAATAAGGAAATGGTTAATTTATATCAAATTTATCAAGGTCAACTATGCCAATAAATGAAAATGAAGATTTTTAATTTATAACTACAATACACATATATTTATAATAACACAGATAATAGCAACATAATAAAACCTTAAATTACAAGTTTTAATGCAATATATATAACATACTTACTTATAATGACAAAGTTATTCTGATATTTAAACAAGATGAAGAAAGCCAGAAACATGAGAACAGCTGGAGGAAGGTGGTAGTTTTGCTTCAATTTTTTCTTTTAAAAATAGTTTAATGACATAACTGTGCCTTTCCAAAAATACTAATCAATAACACTAAATAAAATCACCTAGTTGTGAGAATATTTATAGTGGCAAAGTATAAATTTTATAAGTTAATGAGAACTTGGGAACTTTTAGTTTGTTTTACTCATGCGCTATACTTTAATAGCTTTACTTTTTTTAGAAAAATAAAATTCACATATACACATCACATATTTAATATATACATATAAACTTAAATATATGATAATCTGCTGATGCATAGAATGTGTATTAAATGTTTTGATGTTTGCTTTGATAAGTATAGACATACTAAGATAAGTGGACCAAAATTGCATTGTACTTGAAACTTTATTTGAACTAAGTATGCTTAGTCTGAAGAACAACAGAGATGCAAAGTGCTGTCTTGTAGAAGAGACCACAAATTCATTCATTCATTCAACACATATTTCTTTTTTGAGGATTGTTTGGGGAAGGCCACAGTACTCAATGACTATTTGTGGCTCTGTGCTGAGAAGATACCTTTGATAGAGTTCAAGGACCATATGCAATGCTAAGGAGGGAATGGGGTCAGCTAAATGCAAGAAAGTGCCTTAACCTTGAACTATTTTTTCAGGTCCTAGTACAAGTTTCCCAAGAGATTGCTTTGGTATGAGAGTTTGTGAGAGGTAGTGGAAAAGTGGTGAAAAATAATATAGGATAGGCTCATTTCTGACTACAGAAGTTACTGTGAAATACTAAAGAGAAAATATTAAAGCATGGTCAATGAAGAAGGTAGATTTCAGTGAGTTCAAGTTAAACATGTTTTCTAGTCAAAACGATTAAAATATGGTCAGACACCACTGGGGCTGAAGCAAAATCCCCTTTAGGCTCTATGAGGCTAAATGGCAGTGAGGATGTTTTTAAAAGAAGTGTAGGTGAATTATTTGACTCTAAGATTTTTGTTTGTTTGTTTGGGCCACACCTGTTTGATGCTCAGGGGTTACTCCTGGGTAAGTGCTCAGAAACCGCCCCTGGCTTGGGGGATCATATGGGATGCTGGGGGATCAAACTATGGTCCTTCCTTGGCTAGCACTTGCAAGCTTACCACCTTACCTCTAGCGCCACCTCTCTCCGGCCCCTGACTCTAGAATTTTAAGATTCTCTCTCTCTTTGTTTTTTTTTTTTTCTTTTTTGGGGGGAGGCACACTTGGTGATGCTCAGGAGTTACTCCTGGCTCTGCACTCAGAAATCACTGTTGGCAGGCTCGGGGGACCATATGGGTTGCTGGGGATCAAACTCAGGTCTGTCCTGGGTCAGAAGCATGCAAGGCTGACCGGTGTGCTAACTCTTGGCCCCTCTTTTATCTCTTGCCTAAATCAGACATAAGTACCCTGGAGAAGACAAGGAAGAAAAATGAAAACTCAAGATATATCAATAAGGAATTGGTTTGGAAATTAGGGAACATTTTACTTTTAAAGTAAAAACTCACCTCATGCTGTGAACTGAGATGTTTGAGGACAAACTGAAAAGACTGTGAATACTCGTGGTGAGGGAGTGCAACCTCTTAAGCTCCAGTGTTAGGAGGCTACATGAGATGCCCTCTGCAAGTTTATCTACGCTTACCTATAGAAACGCCCTTAACTGTGGAAGGCGGAGGAAATTGGAACCTAAAAGGAAGTTTTAGTAAAAAACTGGGAGACAGACAAAGCGGAGGAGTTAAGAGATGAGATGGAGAACTTGATTTTCTATATCAATGGCACCTATCAGTGGAGACAGCTTGGGGGGCTAGAAGCAGGAAGCAAGCATACAGAATCTGTGTAGAAGAGGGTTTCTGTGACTTTAAGGGGCAGTTTGTGTCATTTGACATAAAAGACAAGGATAAGCTTTCACTGTCAGCAGCCATTATGGTGAGTCTTGTTAAAATGGGAAGATGAAGAGTAAAAGCCAATGATTTGGGAAAAGCAAGAGAAAATAGGAATCGATGATAAATGACACAGCAGCAGTTCCTGGACTCCGCATATACAACCAGCTCTGCACAGCTAAACTTAAAATATAGGCTCGTTTGGGGAGCCTGCTCAGAGATTTCTAATCCGAATAGATCATAAATTTCAGATTGTACTCATAGTGCCCTTTAAAACTATATTTAATCCACTAAAAAGCCTACTGTTTACAGGTGCTAAAGAACTCTTTCAAAATTCCAAAACAAAACTAAAATAGAGGGAAAAACCCTGGAGGAGATCAAAAACAACAACAAAGGCTAAC
>PVKC010029151.1:0-15221 GCA_004027635.1 Crocidura indochinensis
GTTATGAGAAATCAATGCTACCTAAGTTATAATTTGTTCCCCATTGCATAGGCTCATATACTTTTCCTCTATTCCTTTCCCCTCCCTTCCATTCCCATCCCCTCTCTTCCCTTCCCCTCCCCTACCTCCCATCTCACTTTCTCTCCCTTTCCCTCCCCTTCCTTCCTCTTTACACCCTTTCCATCCCATCCTTTCCCTTCCCCTTTCTTTCCCTTCCTTTCCCTTATCTTACTTTTCCCCTTCCCTTCCCTTCGTCACCTTTCACTTCTTTTCCCTCCCTTCCCTTCTCTTCCCTTCCATATCCTTCCCTTCCCCTCCCTTTTCCTTCCTTCCCTTTTTTCATTCCCTTCCTTTCTCTTTCCCTTCTTTTCCCTCCCTTCCCTTTCTTTTCTTCTTCCCTTTCTTTTCCTTCCCTTTTATTTTCAATTTTTTAGAGACATTAAACCACAAGGAATTGGGGCCGGAGAGATAGCATGGAGGTAAGGCGTTTGCCTTTCAGGCAGAAGGACGGTGGTTCGAATCCTGGCGTCCCATATGGTCCCCCTGCCAGCCAGGGACAATTTCTGAGCATAGAGGCAGGAGTAACCCCTGAGCTGCTGGGTGTGATCTAAAACAAAAACAAACAAACACAAACAAACAAACAAAAAACCCACAAGGAATGAAAAATATAAAGGGGAAACAAGTATTCGGATATCTTAGATGGAAAGAAGTATTGGGATGTCTTAGATGGATTCTTAGAATAGAATCAGTTTTAGCTAAATGTGAAGAAATCAGAAATAACAACAATGGTTCATTAGTTGGGCAAATGCATGTGTCCTGCTACTGTAAGATGTTAACAACAACTGAGACTGTGCGGAGATGGGTATGCATGTGGAAATTCTTTGCACCAGCTTCAAACTTTTCTGAAAATTGAAACTTATGAAATAAAAGGTTTATTAAAATATATAACTAGGGAATATGTAGGGAAGTCAGAATGTGACAGACAGAGATTGTAAGATACAATTAGGAGTGTGGGAAGGGAGAGAGGGAGGAAAAGACTTTGTCTAGCTGTTTCATGTCAGAAAAATATGAGCAAGAGTTCCTTTCCCATTATTTTGCTCAGATTGATTTTCAATCTGAAATGTGGGTTTTCTTAGCCAGAGAAAAGTTTCTGACTTCAGATCTCTCACTGAGAGAGTTGCAGGTAGTCCTGAGGTAAGCAGCTTGCAGTGGAGCAAGATTTGATGGAGTAAGTGCTCAAATGAGTCTAGGCTATAACCAGCCTTCGTGACTTCATCATCCTCTAAGTGAATCTCTGGATGGACATTTTTCTAGCTATCTTAGGGGATGCACAGGCCTTAAAAAGTGTGTGTCTGGAGAAAAAAAAAGTTTACTGATAGAATTTCCCATTAGTGCCTGGGTGTCCATTTCCCTCTTGACTTAGCAATAGTCGTCAAATGTTTTCCTCAAGATCTTGGCAGCAGTCCTTTGAAATGTAGTTAAGAAAATTAGAACCTCTGTCTTTCAGTTTCTGTAGCATAATGTGGCTAGGTAACAGTGGTCTAACACAGATGATAAAATTACATTGAGGAAACTACTGATTCCCCTTAAGGCCTCCAGTGCTTTTTCACTAGCTGATCCCATTCCAGTTTTGGGCCAGAGAGAGGAACACATCTGTTGTATGCCAGAATCAAGAACATCAAGTCAGGTTCCAAGAAAATAAAATTCTTTTTAACTCTTATTTATTTTCATTATTTTTAATACATTAATACATTAATACAACCAAAGTACATTAATTTAATCCAAGTCTCTCTTATTGCAAGAGTATTGATACATCTTATCATAGTCTTAAATAATGTATTTCCTGCTGTGCTTAATACATATAGTAAATTTTCCTTCTTTTTACACTGAGTCTAAGAAAATTGGGCATGGCCAGTCATGGAATTAATTGGGCAGTGAACCAAGTTGAGATGAGAACTTTAGAACTTGGTATTACTTTACAGAATTTCTTTTAAACTCTAAAACTCATTTGATATACAAAGACTCTATAGAATTTTGTTCTGTTATTGGAAAATGCATAATGTTTACTTGTTGAAATCTATTGTTATTCTGAAACATTTGTAACTAGCATGCTTGTGATCTACTGAGCAATTTAATGAGATGTCACTAAGATTCTGAATAGTTAGCTATGATCTGGAGCTTTCAATACATAAACATCTTCTGATTTAGAATAACACACCCATAACTGTAATATGCCTGGGAAACATTTTCAATAGCTTTTGACAAGAGATGGATAAATTAAGACATATGAATCAGATCGATCCATGCCTATTTTGTAAATAAAATTGTATTGACCCTTATACAGCATGTACTCATCTTTGCTTTCTGTGCGGTATTTCCATGTGATTGAGGAAAAGCTATATAGTTAAAACTCAGAGGGTATGGCCCTTGAAGCTTAAAATATTTATTATCTGATCCATTATAGAAGAAACTGTGCTGACCCCTGGTATAGAGCACTAGTATTAGTCAAACTGCTTTAACACAATGTCTTCTTCCAAGGGAAAATGCATTTACTTACTTCTCAATCAATACAATTCCAGAAATATAAAGGCAGCACAACTTGATTGTTAATAATTGGCTTATGGAACAGATATTCAAGCCTGGCTTTGAAGCATGATTACTAGCCTGATAATAAGCCACTTTGCTAGTAATCTCTCTGTGCTGTTTTTTCGTCCTTGAAACAGATAAGGGTCTTTAAGAATATGAAATGAGTTAACAAATGTAAATATTCAAAACGCTGGCACATAATGGGCATCATATTTATGTTAGCCATTATAATTATTACAGTAGTATATCATTATTATAGAGAGAATCTCTTTTTTTATGAAAGGCGTAGGCATCAATTTAATAATTCTAATTTAAGAAGCCTTTGCTATACAACTATATCTATACTTGTTCTAGCCTTTCCTAACAATTCGATTTGTTTCTGATTATTAGTAGAAACTTTCGCAATTTTTGGTGGATCATTATTGGACATCATATTTATACAAAAATGTGATGCAACATTTACAGAAATAAATTTTTGCTGGTAGAATTTCATGATTAGTATTAGTGACTATGTAGAGGACAGAAATGACACTGTTCCCTCATTCATTCACGGGATTATGGTAGTTCTTTGTGTAGTTATTTCTACAACTGCATTCACCACTCTTTGTGGTGAGCTTCATGAAGTGAGCTGGAAGTTCCAGCACTTCTCTCATTGTCTCTGAGGATTATTGCAAAAATGACTTTTGTTTTCCTTAAAACCCATAGATGAGTGAGACTATTCTGTGTGTGTCTCTCTCTCCCTCTGACTTATTTCACTCAGCATGGTAGATTCCATGTACATCCATGTATAGGAAAATTTCATGACTTCATCTCTCCTGATGGCTGCATAATATTCCATTGTGTATATGTACCACAGTTTCTTTAGCCATTCATCTGTTGAATGGCATCTTGGTTGTTTCCAGAGCCTGGCTATTGTGAATAGTGCTGCAATAAATATAGGTGTGAGGAAGGGGATTTTGTACTGAATTCTTGTGTTCTTCGGGTATATCCCTAGAAGTGGAATAGTTGGGTCGAATGGGAGCTCAATTTCCAGATTTTGGAGGAATATCCATATTGCTTTCCATAGAGGTTGGACTAGACAGCATTCCCACCAGCAGTGGATAAGAGTTCCTTTCTCTCCACATCCCCGCCAGCACTGATTATTTTCATTCTTTGTAATGTGCGCCAATCTTTGTGGTGTGAGGTGGTATATCATCGTTGTTTTGATTTGCACCTCCCTGATTATTAGTGAGGAGGAGCATTTTTTCATGTGCCTTTTGGCCATTTGTATTTCTTTTTTTATCAAAGTGTCTGTTCATTTCTTCTCCCCATTTTTTTGACGGGATTAGATGTTTTTTCTTGTAAAGTTATGTCAGTGCCCTGTATATTTTGGATATTAGCCCCTTATCTGATGGGTGCTGGGTGAATAATTTCTCCCATTCGGTGGGTGGCTCTTGTATCCTGGGCACTATTGCTTTTGAGGTGCAGAAGCTTCTCAGTTTAATGTATTCCCATCTGTTGATCTCTGCTTCTACTTGTTTGGAAAGTGCAATTTCCTCCTTGAAGATGCCTTTAGTCTCAATGTCATAGAGTGTCTGGAGTACAGGTGGGGGTGGGGTGGGAGGTAGGGAGACTTGGGACATTGGTGGTGGGAATGTTGCTCTGGTGAAGGGGGTGTTCTTTACATGACCGAAACCTAATCACAAACATATATGTAATCAAAATGTTTAAATAAAGGAAAAATATTTTTTTAAAAAAAGAAATGACACTATTCTGCCCTCCCTGACAATACTTTTCTAAACTGGACATTTCCCTTGAAGTGCATTTGGTGGTAGTCACAGTCAGCACCTCTTCTTTCTGTCCTGCCTTTGAGTTCTTCTAACCTGCACTAAAGGAGTTCAGAACTCAAGTGGAACATTGTTGTTTCTTCTGCTGCAACTGAAAATTTAGAATAAACCTCCTCTCCTTGTCTCACTATGTTGATCTCTGTAGCACAAATGACTGAGTTTGTCTTTCCCACCACTCACAGGTCTAATGTGACAATCTCTTGGCTACCTCTGTCTTGTTACAGTCAATTCCAGTGCATTTGAGCTTCAGCCTTAGGGCTTTTACACTTCTGTTAATTTTTTCCTGAAAGGCTCTTCTCTCAAAAATTTTCTTCTTTGGAATCTCTTCACAATTCCCCAGAAAAGACTTCCTTAAGCATCCTGTTTAAATTTGTCCATTTTTTGTAAAATTTTGCAACCTCTTCCACTGTTTTGTTTTTCATCACAGTGCTTGTCATTACTGATCTTTTAAGTTTATTTATTGTGGCATCTCTCTGGTACAGAATCTAAACTCCAAGAGAATAAGCTTTTGTCTGTGTTATTCACTGTTGTGCTCCCAGCCCTAAGAGCTGTGACTGGCACACAGTAGCTATTTAAAATAAACTTGTTGAATAAGTGAAAGAACTTGAGGGTTTGCATATTAACTTGCTTTGAAAAATCACAAAGTTGGAAGGTTATTTAAGAGATGAGGCTGAATAACGTTTGCATTTTCTACTTCTTGTTCATGCAGCTGCAAAACATCACTTTTATTCCAACCAACCCTGCTCAGACTAGACCTCCTTTTCTGGCCTCTGGCTTCCTTTCATCACCAACTTTCCATCTAATTTCCACTCTTCACTGAAATCTCATTTCTTTCTTGCTTCTTAATCTCCAACACCAGTGGGTACTCTGTAACTGTCCCTGAAAGCACTGAATTCCATCAGAGAGGTGTGTGTGAGACAGTGAAACAATTAAATTGTGGACAAAAGATTTTAGAAGCTGTGACATTTGTGAATGTTCTTTAATTTATAAAGCAATAAATAAAAATTAAATGGATTAATTCTAGAATATCTTTGGAGAGAAAAATCTCTGGAGAAGATAAGAAATGAGTTGTCCCTCATAAATCAAGGGGGAAAAAAAGAAGGGTACTAGAACCAAACAGTCGTATGAACATTAAGTAGAAATAAAAAAAATGATCAGACTTAAACACCAAACCCAAAGTCAATGACAACAGAAACGATACCCAATCTACAACAAGCTATACCCAAAGGGGAGCAGTTAACACTAGCAGATCTGGGGGCAAGAGAGGGAGATATGGATGCATGCTGGGAATAGGGGTGAGGGAGGACAACACTGGTGGTGGAAATGGCCCTGATCTATTGTCACCATGTACCTTAAATATTACTGTTACTATGAAAGATTTGTAATTAAATTTTGTCACAATAAAAATCATTTAAGAAAAGAAAAAGAAATGAATTATGCATTATTTGCAATAAGGTTACTCCTTTTAGTTAATTCTTCTGATACTGTATCTGTATAAAATTGAGAAGGAAGTCCTAATGGGAGTGACCAGCAGCTTCTATTGGCTAAAGCATCCCTTGATTTCTGGAACTCTATTCTCCCTTGTTGGCATTGAAAAATTTGAAGCAGTTTCTGTTGCCCAGACCTAGCCCTAGGGGTTGCATTGGTTTTCTAACTTGAAATTTGTTTAAAGTTATTTTTAATTAAAATTTTTATTGCAGCATCCAATTTACAAAATTATCAATAGTACAGTTTCAGGCACAGAATTTTCCAATATCAATCCCAACAATCAGTGCCACTATAATGTTACCAGCCCTACCATACCCTACCCTGCACCCCCATCACTCTCCAATACACATTTTTTAATTTTTAATTTATTGTTGTAGTTAGGATCTCATGATTTCAGTTTTGATGATTCTGTGGTTCTGATACATAAATATAATACACTTTTATACCACTCATGCATCCAAGAGTCCTTAATCCTTCCTCCTGTTACTACCCTCATTATTTACTGGGTTTCTCTTTTTTTCTTATTTTTCTCAGTTCCATTATTTTGATTATTTTTTAGCTAAGAATCTAAAGAACTAAAGAATTAAAATATTTTTTATGAGAATTCAGACTTCATTCAAATTATCTGCAATACTTGATGAGAGAGCCAGGAGTCATGTGACCTGCAAAAGTATTGAAGATACACCCTTGGAATCTACATATTTTGGGGATGTGTAGGTCCATTTTTCCCACCTGTCACACCACTGAAAAATAATTTTATTACAACACATGATTTGCAAAGTAATTTATAGTTTAATGTTAAACATATTCTATTCTAGCACCAATCCCACCACCCGCAGCACTTGTTAGCATGTCAAAGTCATGCCCATTGGCACTAAGATAGTTTCTAGTTACCATAGTAACCTTATATGGTCAGGACTTTAGAACTCAAGATATCTTGCCTTTAGGAGGGGAAAAAAGAAGTAAGAAGCCTAAACACAGTATAAAATACAAAGTGGTGCCAATTGTATTTCACTTCTCTTTCTATCTTTCTTAAATAACCCCCTCCACTGTAACTTTGGTTGGATCTTTAGATATATACTTAATCCTTTGTTCCCAAGAAAATATTTTAGGAGTAGTCATAGGAAACAGTGATGTGGCTCTGCATGGCTCTGTCTCTAGCATCAAGGCTGTGTGTGCATCTGCCTATGAATGACTGCATGCTCAGGGAGAGCCAGATGCTGTGGCAGTGCCATGAGTATGGAGCTGATTGGATACTTGTTGGAGAGAAATCATACCAGGCCAGCACTTTGTAATGTTGGAGGGAGCAAGATCACATTCACAGAGAGACACAGATTTACAGACAGATTTACATCCCATCTCCTCACCTCCCACAGTGACCCAGTGATCCAGTGAAGGGTCTTCATTGCATCATTTACCAGGACTTTTGGTTCTGGTACCAAAAGATTCATGAGGGACAATTCATTCCCCACCCCCCCAAATTCATGAGGGACAATTCATTTCTTATCTTCTCCAGAGATTTCTCTCTCCAAAGATATTATAGAACTGAAATGAGGCTCATTTATTTATTTGTGTTGTAGGAAATGTAGGTTGAACAGAGAAGTAGCTCTATAGACAAACTCAATCTTCTAGGCACACATAGGTCCTATTTGATTTATCTTATACATTCATTGTCCTTTTTCCCTGTGATTTCTGATAAAGAGAATCTTCCTCATATCAGCAGGTGTTACTTAATGCCTTACTTCAAAGCATAGACTATTGTGTTATCTGCTTTCTGAATTCACTAAATAAAAGGAACTAGAAATGATTATGATTCTAATTCTACTTGCTCAAGTTCACATAGATGTAAGTTGTGCATTGGACAGCTCTCTAGTTACAAAAGCAAGCCTTTGTCTTTCATCCTATATTGATCTTTTGGGTGGTTATAAATAAAAGCCATGAAGGATTAACCACATAGTGATGCTCAAAAAACGCTAAGGGACACATATTTATAATAAAAATATGCTTGGATATAGTGTCTTAAAAGTATTTTCAATAACCTCTAAAAAATGAGCCACATTCTAACCTCTAACCACAAATGGAAGCTCAGAAGACATCTTGGGTCAACAGATAATTCAGGCCTAAATTTATTTTCTACAGTTAAGCATATGTTTTCCCATGTCTATAAGAATGGAAACTAATAATATTGAAAAAGTTCAGAATGTTGTCAGTGTAGAAGTAAAACTGAATTTAGCCAAGTCAAAAATAATCTCAGTGTAGGCTATTAAGTCACTAGGGGAATTCTCCATGCACTGTCATTCTATTCCTTCCATGCCTACCTTTCCTTCCTCTCTAAAAAATCCTTCAGAATTCCTAGCTTCTCTTTCCTCACAGCTGTCCTTTCTGCTGTCCTAGTCCTGTATCACTTTGACCACAGCCTCAGACTAGAAGGGAAGCACCCCCCTCCAATCCTCCTTACTGTAATTCCTTGGGAGGGAGAGGTTTTACTATCAGCAATCTCCTCTTCAGTAAAAAGGGGTAAAGTTAATATAAGCCTGACTTGATTTTCGGGTTGTGAATCCATTTAGCACTTTTCCCCAAGTGAAATAAATTGTGAGGGATGCAAGGAACCTCATTTTACTTCAACCTCTCAGGGCTTCTCAAAAGTCATTTAGAGCCACCAAAGGCAATTACTTCTTGAACAGCACAGCTTTGTTGAGTTTCTCGAGTCTTTTACAGCAGGCAGAGGAAGTCAGGTAGCACTGGATACTGTGCCAACTTCTGTCCTTTCTTAGTCACCTGTTCTATCTGGAGAATTGACCGAATAAGTAAGAAGGGATGATTACATTATTTCCCTTCAGACAGGACTAATAATTCCCCAACCCCTCCAATATTAGATTCCTGGGTGTGCTCAGCGCAATTATAAGTAAAGAAAACACCCAACGTTCCTGCACTAATAAATTACACAGCACTCACTTAATTAATGAGGTAACGGTGTCCTGCCAAATTATAATTATAAGATATCAGCCACTTAAGCAACTAAAGAATAGCAAGCAGAACTGAGCTTTGTGAGTGTAATAAGAGGCACATCTCTGGACTAACCCAAGTTAGTCCTGAGCTTTGACAAGGGTGGTGGAACCCGATAGCATGGTCCGGTGATCAATGACTCAGACCTTCTGTGGATCACTACATGTGATGTTCCTGGGGAAATTATTCAGACCTTTTCTCTTCAAAAGTAAGAATAAATCTCATTATTTTTGTAATTGTCTTAACTATGATAATAAAATTATTTTTGATGTTAGGAAACACTCAGAATGTGCCAGGATTCAAGAAGCATAAAAATGGCCAATAATTGAGGAGAGAAAACTATATATTTAAAATAGCTTCCAAGGCCTTCTCCAATAGTCCTGGTGTTTGGGAAAGTAGCACAATGTAGCTCTCTCTGTATTTATTGCTTTGTTGGGAAGCATTGTGGATAATAGAAATGCTGAAATTTTTGGTTCTTTAAAGCATTCAGTGTCTGTCCTTCAGTTGAGGGGAAAAAAGCTGTGAAGATTGCTGTTTTATTTTAACATCTCTGTGTAGAGACTCAGTAATGATGTTAATAAACCATGAAGTATTCTCTGGCAGCTATTTGTCCTGGAAGGCGCTTATCTAAAACAGTCTTGCATTCAGAAGCCTGACTCCATTTTGGATCTCTGCGAATGAAAGAAAAGTGTGGTATCACTATTTGTAAGGAAAAAACTGTCATTTAATGATCACCTTAGTGTGAGAGGCAATCAATACATTGTATTTCTCACTCCTCCTAAGTTACTCCCATCTGTAGATATTATTTTCTCATCCTAATTTTCCTTATCCAAGTCACATTTTCTTTTTGGTTTTCAGTATATTCTCTTCAATTGTCCCTATGTGTTGCACATTTTAATTTATAATGGATTTAAGGAATCTATAATGCACCCTGTGATCCCAAAGAACCCCTTAGGTCAAAGTCTGTATATTAACAGATGCCCCCCCCCCATGATCTACAATGCCAGATTATACCACAGGCTAAAGATAATGCACAATAAAGTTGATATCTACTGATATCAACAGCATCTTTGACAAATCCCAAACACCTACCAGAGTTTTAAGGGAATAGATAACTTGTAAATAAACTAACACCATATTTTAGTGAGCTGGGTTGGATCACTCAGAGCCCCAAGGACCTGCTTTTATTTGGCAATATTAGGTCTGCTTGTAGAGTAGGGTAGCTAATTTCAAAATAAGCCTTAAAAATAAGTAAGAGCAAGCCCTAGAGAAATTGTGGTAAGGCACAGAAGGGGACTGAGACAAATGGCCCCACTGTCTAAAACAGTGATCTAAAATGGAATATATTCCAACAAAACCATATATTAATCCTAGTTCCTCAAGCCCCCTGGTACCTACATATCTTACCTCATTTGGAAATAGGCTCATTATACATGGGGCTAGTTAAGATAATGTTATTAGGTTTAGACCTAGGTCAGCATGATTAGTAACTTGGGAAAATTTGAACACAGACATGCACACAGGAAGACTGTCATATGAGGCTAAATGCAAGAGTTTGCATGATGTTTTTATAAACCAAGAGTTTCCAGAAAACTCCCAGAAACTTTTGTAGAAGCAGGGACAGATTCTTCCTTACAACTGTAAGAACTCTTGGAAAGAACCAACTCTACCAATGCCCTGATTTTAGACTTTTAGCTTCCAGAAACAGGGATCAAATATTTCTTTTTGGGGGGGTAGGGGGAACACATGTGGCAGTGCTCAGAGATATGACTTTGTGCTTAGTGACCACTCCTGGCATGTCTCATGGGACCATGTATGGATTGAATACTGGTGGGCCATATTCTGTGCAAGTCCCTGTCTCATACTATTGCTCTGGTCCAAGATATATACTATTTAAGTCAAAGGTTCTCAATCTTTTTACATCTATGGAGTAGCATCAGTCCTGCATATCTGATCACTAGACAGCAATCATAACCAAGATAGTAGGCCAGTTTCAACCTTCCTGCACCTTCGGATCAGCATGGATCCTTATTTTAAAACACTCAATTTAATGTACTTGTTTACTATAGCACTAGTGAACTAATAGAAGTATCCATGCTGCAAAAATAAATCCCACATTGTGAAATCACCCCACATGCAAATTTCCACCTCCAGGTAGACAGGTCTAATGCAGATAACTGCAAAGGATTAATAAACCATTCCAGTCAGAAGAGTCATGGAATTAGTTTGCTTTTGCCTCCTGTCTCTCATGTCTGTGCACCAAAGCCTGACTGACCCCTTTCTATATTTTCAGTACAAAGTTGAACCAGGTGGAGGGAGTAAGTTTCAGGTGAACTATCAAAGGGCTATGTGAAGAAAGAGAGAGAGAGAGAGAGAGAGAGAGAGAGAGAGAGAGAGAGAGAGAGAGAGAGTAGGGGAATACCTTTGTTTTGGAATAATCGCTGGATGTCATCTTACACCATACCAACTTATACAATTGAAATGATAGACTCCTCACTTCCTGAGTTGTTTTGAGGAGTAGATTCAAATATGTTGTATAATTCAATGGCATGCATTTGAAGTGGAGTACTTTTTGGCAGTTGTTATTGAATAATTTGTTACCTATCATTATGTCTGCTTGAAGATTCCTCCTATCCCCCTTCAGTGAATCTCAACTCAGTTAGATTTTTAAATTCTGATTTTGGTTGAAAGCTAACTCCCTCAACCATGCAGAATGATTCATTGAGTTACAAACCCAAGTTTTTATTTCAGAGTTGAGTTTTAAGGAGACCTGAGTCTGCCATTGTGCCTGTGTAGAATGGCAAGAATGTAATGCAATGTAAAACACGTCCACTGGGAGATGGCATAAAATCACGTCTCACAACTTAATCTTTAAAGCTACTTATGGAAGGCTTTTTTGAAACAGACAAGGTTTCTGCAATTAAATTACCACACATTAAAAAGGTTTCATTATAGTGCAATACTATTATTAAAATAGATAGCATATAAGCAGTGTGAACTGCTTGGCTGCAAATCTGCATTCCAGTGACCAGCATTTTCGGTAGCTGATGGAATATTCACCAGTAGATTGCTCTAAAAGAGCAAGATCTCAGGAATATGCAGATGTTAAGTTGTGCTCCACCATTCCTTAATGTGAGAAGGAACCACAGAAAATACAGATCTTGTTAACTTATGAGACAGGCTTACTGAAGGCTGGAACTTCTCTCTTATGGGAGAGAGAGAGGCTAGGTAGCTCAAAGCATTTGGGATTAGCCAGACTTTGATGCGTTCCTAATGCTGAATGAGAGCTGTTCAGATCTGTCATCTCTATCAGTCTCCATCAGCCATCCTCCCTATCTCAAATAAGGAATTTATCTCAAAAGACTGCCTGGACTAGACTCCCGTGAAACTGAGTGGACCCAGACTAATGGAATACCTTCTCAAAGACTTGTCATAATTCTTTTATGGTTGGCGGGAGCTGATTTTAGAGCTTTAGGTTGCCAATTTAAGATGAACTCAGAAATGCCTAAATGAATACTGACCAAAAATTAAAGTGTGATTTTTCTAAAATTAGTGGTCTTGTTCCATCAAATTCATCTTTCCTTATGTGCTTCTATTTTGAGCTTTTTTCCTATTGAAGGGAAAAAAACACACAACAACCTTCCAAATTTTTCAAATCTGGTTTTATTTTGTACTTGCTATTTGAAAAAGTAGCTGTTGGGAATAATAACTGAAATAAAATTATATCAGACAAATGGTTGTTTCCAAGTAGTGTGCCTCAGGAAATAATCAATAGCTCCAGTGTTGGAAAATCAAATATGTTGACATTAATATTACTATTGTTTTTTTCCTTCCCACTAATGTTTTAGATTATGCCTCTAAAACATTTATTGTTCAAGGTTAGTAATCTTATTTCAGATGTGTTTTAGTAATCCAGCATTCATATGTTATAAGCTTCTAATTATTGTCTCCTGCATATGTTATATAATTTCATTAGGTCTGTGTTTGTTTGCATATACATATATTATTTTTTCTCAGTAATAGGAGGTCAGTGTATTTTAATGTATTAATCTGTTTCTGTTTGCATATGTATATATTTTTCCAGTTCACTAATAGGCTGTCACTGTATTTTTATATATTTATATACTTTATGATGATATTTGCTATTAGTTCAAATGTGCACATTTTATTTTCTAAACATAATTTACTTTTATGTGCTCAATAAAAAAATTTATCCACGAAACAAGCATCCAGAAAGTACTTGCAAACATCCAATTGAACTACTTATGATACTTGCTGACAGCCCTTGGCAACACTAACCTCCATTGTGAAAATTCTCGCTTCAAATGGCCTTTGCTCAAAGGGGTTATCATTTTTTAAAAATCATGGTAAAATTTTATGCATTCTCTGCCTCTGCTGGGCACAGTCCCAATCAGTGATATGTTCACTTATTTTTAAAAGTCTTCTAAGTTCTTTTACTTTTTTTTTAATTGAGTGTGAAGAGCTTCACAATTTTAAATTGTACATATATTTGGGCACATGGAAGTTGATTATAAAATAAAAACTTCTTGTACTCTTCTATCCCTTCTTAGGCTTCCCTGAATCCTTTGATCTATTTACAGGCATAACTACCTCCAACTATTTCCTCCCAGTTCTGGCCAGAGATAGTAACAGCTAGTCCCCAGGTGAAAGAGAAAGATCAGCTCTTCCTGGAAACAGAACAAATCTTTGGGGGGAGGGTGAGACTCACATGCCCACAGGTTCATTTTCTTATGAATGATTTTAAAATTCTTTCTAGCTCTCCAGGTAGTTATCTACATAATAATATTAGGATTTTTATCTCGGTTTTCTGATTTGTTGATAGCATAGGCAACCATTTTTATCCTAAATGACATGTGAGGAATACAGCATTCTGAGACCAGCTGAGTTCTTCTCCCCTTTCATTTTAGTCGGTTTGCTTTTTTGTTATTTTTAGATCATCTGCTGGCTACTTTTATAATTAAAAAAAAATTTCAACTTCTGTTTCTTGACATAGGAAAGGTAAGGCAGTTTCTCTAGACTCATCATGTAAAGTGACACTTATGCTTTTTTTCTCCATTTTAATATTTAATTAAAAACCTTTTTTGCTTTGGGACCACACCCAGCAGTGCTCAAGGTTTACTCCTGGCTCCGTGCTCAGGGATCATTCTTGGCAGTCTTACTTAGTCTTAGTCCATATGAGATGCCTGAGATTAAACTGGGCTACCAAGAGCAAGGCAAATGCCCTATCTGTTGTATTTTGGAGGAGGAGTGATTTTGGTCCACACCCGGTGACGTCTGGCTATGTGCTCAGAAATCGCTTCTGGCTTGGGTAACCTTATGCGATGCGGGGGTCTGGGGGGGGGGGGCATAGAACTGCGGTTGGCCCTGGGTCAGCCATTTGCAAGGCAAAAGCCCTACAGCTGCACCATCATTCCAGCCCCAATTGTAATCTCTCCCCTACCTTTTGGATCAGTTTCCCTTGTGTTAAGTGTATTTCATTGAGAATGATTCATGGCATTTCATTATTCTTTTTTAATTGGAGATTGCAGGAATAAAGTGTGCATTGTCTATCCTCAGAAGTTCCTTAGCTTTAGATATAGTCATGACTGTTTCCTAGAGGGGAGTAGTTTCAAAGTTCTATAAACATATTTGAAATGAGAAATGTACTTTTTTGTAATAAAAAGTATCACTACAAGCAAAAATCGAGGAAATAATTTGAAAACCTATTTGAAAAACTTACACAGATTCAACAAATATCTCATGAGTAATCTTTCCTCTTTACCTCTATCCACTATAAACTACATATAGATTTATTTTTAAGAAGATCCTAGATATCCTATCAGAATAAAATTAGCCATATAGGAATTGATTTTCAAGCAGATTTTATAGCCTTATTTTATTTCTTTTACAGTTTGCCTGTTATTAGGAAGGTGGCTTCAAGTGACACTGATATGTTGGTAGGGATGAGCAATAGCATGGATAACTAAGGAAGTATATTTCTCTTCAATTATAGTTTTCTAATAAAATATTATGTATATTCAATGAATGTTAGAAAATAGAGTATAATAAGCATATAAATAGGATATAATAAATTTCAAAATATGTATAAAGTTACTTCTCAACCTCTTGTTGCAGAGCTGTGATTTTATGTTAGATTGCTATGGATTCTATATGGAAAAAAGTAAAGTGTAGCCAAAATATGAAATATTTTTGAAGCAGTTAGTGTCCTTTCTACCTCTTTGTTTCCAGTTCAGAAAACAATTTTACATAAAAAATAAAAATAAGGGGCCCGGGAGATAGCATGGAAGTAAGGCC
>PVKC010029152.1:0-15208 GCA_004027635.1 Crocidura indochinensis
TAACCTGCAGCACCACCGCCCGGCCCCTTAAATATTTGCATTTCCTTTTTGTTTTTTTGTTTTTTTTGGGTCACACCCGGGAGTGCTCAGAGGTTACTCCTGGCTCCATGCTCAGAAATTGCTCCTGGCAGGCACGGGGGACCATATGAGGCACCGGGATTCAAAACGGTGACCTTTTGCATGAAAGGCAAACGCCTTACCTCCATACTATCTCCCGGGCCCCCTTTAGCTTTTTTATTTTTTTGTTTTCTTCTTTCCAAATGTAGGCCAGTGTTATGATTAAATTCCCCTAATTACAGCTTTTGATATGTGCCATTTTTCTTCATTATCATTCATCTCAAGGAATATTTTTATTTCTTCCTTAATTATCTCTTTGATACAGCTGTTATTGAGCACATGTTCTTTAGTCTCCATGTGATAAATTATCTCCACATCTTTTTACAGTCAATTTGTTCTCGATGCATTGTGGTCTGATATGCTCCTTGGTATAATTCTTATATTTGCGACTTTGTGTACATTAGGCTAGTGTCCTAAAACATGATCTATCCTAAAAAAGTTTACAAGTACACTTGTGAAGAATGTGTATTCAGCTTTTTGAGGATTAGGGGCCTGGATAAATGCTTTAGTCCTAATTCTTCTAGTCTCTCATTTAGGGATTTTATGTCTTTGCTAGTGTTCTGCCTAGTTGATCTGTCTAATGACAATAATGGCATGTCTAAATATCCCACTTTATGTTACATTTCCACCCACATATTTCTCTAGGTTTGTGAGAAAAAGCCTTACATATTTTGCTAGCTCTAAATTTGGTTCACTAATGTAGATCAGAGTTAGTACTTCTTGGTTTAATGTCCTCCTGATCAATAAGTAGTGTTCATCATCATCTCTGAGTACTTCCTTGAAGTTCAATAAAATTTAGTCTGATACAAGTGTTGTTGGCTGGCTTTCTTTTGTTTGTTTTCCAGTGGCATGTATAATGATTTTTCATCCTTTTACTTGAAGCTTGCATCTATTCTGAAATTTTTGGTCTGTTTTCTTCAGGCAGCAGATACCTGGGTTTTGTTTCTGATCCAACTGTGTACTCTGTAACTTTTTCTGGGAGAGTTTAGAAAACTATTAAAAAATTATTGAGAGTGGACTGTTGTGATATATTGTGAAGGGTTGTTGTTACAATTGTGTGTTTTCTTTCTGCAATTTACCTTTGAGTAATTGATTTAGAGTCAGTTTCATTAGCACAATATATTTTCTTTTCTGTCTGAGAAGGTTTTTAACCTTCCCTCCTATGTAAATGAGAGTTTTGCTGGGTAGTGGACTCTAGGATGTATGTTTCTTTCATTCACTAGTTTAAATATGCCATTCCTCTTTTTTCTTGCCTGAAATGCTTTCAATGGAAGATCTAGTTTGATTATGTTCTTTACTTTGTACTTAAGGATTTTCTTCTTCTCTCTTACTTCTTTGTATTTTATTTGGATAAATATATGTCTCTTTATTTGGATTAATATATGTCTCTTTGGATTTTTTTATTTGGATTAATATATGTCTTGGTGTTGTTCTATTAGGCTTTATTTTGTTTGGCACCCGTTTTGCCTCTTGTATTTGTACAGCATCTTCTTTCCAGAGAGTGGTTATTTTCCCTTCTATTATCTCCTTCACTACTTGTTCTTTCCATTTTTCCTTCCCTTCTGATATTCCTATAAATCGTAGAGTATATATTTTTTGCATTAAGTACCTTAAATTTTTCTCCCAATGTTTTGTCTCTCATCTCTTTTATGACTTCTTTATCACTGCTCTTTTATCTTTATTCTTCAAGTTCATTCATGAAATTCGCCATGTGTATAATTCTGCTACTATGACTTGCTAGCAGGTTTTTAGTTCCCTTACTTTTATTTGTATAGATTCTCTCATCTTCTGTTAGAGTTCTTCTTTGAGTTGGTTGAATTGTCCATTTATAATTTTCTTAATTTCACAAGTTAGTGATTATTTGATTTTTTTATTGTTATGCCATTAAATGCTGATTTTAGGTCCTCATCTATAAAGTTGATATATTTTGGTGGACTCAATGTGCTAGAATTTCTCTCCACTTCACCAGGTGCAGATGTCTTCCTTTGTTTCCCCATTTTTATTTTCATTTGATAGGTGTTGGGTTGGAGTCTAGAGTTTCAGATTGTTTATGAAAGTGGTCTATTTAACTGTTTGTAAAATAGGTGGTTAGAGTTATATCTGTTTTAGGGTTTATTGATACTAGGCTAGTGAGGTTATACAAGTATGATAGAAATATTGCAAACTAGTTCTTTGGTTTGCTCTCTTGGGTTTTGGGATGTATTTACAAAGGGAAAGAAATATTAGGTCCAGTCTGCCTAGAACCATATTATATAAGTTGGACTGTCTTCGCGGGCACACACCAGTTCCACGCTTTGTAGGAGAGGAAAGATTGGAGTCCCACAAACCTCTTCTGAAGGGGTAGTTGGGACATTGGGTCTCTAGCTGGAGACCACTATCAATTAAAAATTTTATAAAAATTTTATGACTCATTTGTTGTTATAGACACTGATAAATATGCATTTCTGAGCGACCCACCTAAATTAAAATTTACACATGGTTCCAAAAAATATGCCTCTGAAATATAGGATACCAATTTGTTTAATTTGACATACTGTCTGGACTCAAAAGCTGAATAGCCAAATATTATCCGGGGTTTGTAAAAAGGTGCTCTGAGAATTATATCCCAATTTCCCTTGAGCAGGGGCTCACAAGGAGCCAGTATCCTTGTCTCTGGACCTCATCAATATGGTGCATAACGTTTCCACATTTGATACTGACTGAATTCCCTGCCTCTGTTCTTGAAGTTTGGATTTCCCTCAATAAATCACATTTTAATTATATGATTTGCTTGAGGCAGAAGTGTGCCCCCTCCACCCAGGTAGGAGTCAGTCCTTTTGCCCTCCCAACCTCATTGTACCAGATTGTTATTTCTTTGCTGAAGTAAACTGCACTTCATTTTCATTCCCCCAGAAAAAAATGTATTTGAAAGTAAAATGCATTCTGCCTGCTGCCTTGAGTTCTTGTAACTCCCAGTACAGATTTATGTCATTGGGAGGTTTTGATTTAAAGAGATTTTCTACGGTAGCCTTAGGCCAATCACTTACCCACTAATGGGGAAGCCGTAACAGCCATGACATGACGCTTATTTAAAGGCTGGGTGAATGAAGTGGACCATTTCAGAAAAAAATGTAAAACTGTAAATGAACTGAACCACTTTATTTCTCTGGATATTCAGCTGTTTTATGTCATTAGTTCCCTCCAAATTATAAGTCGTTGGTGGATGGAAGTAAAGAATCTCAGAGTGGGTAGATTAGTAAGATCACTTTACCATGAGTGAATCTAAAACAATGACAGGGAGAAGTGTGTTTACTGCTCAAGGAGAACTGATCTGGACTCAAGGCCAGCCCAGGAACAAATACTTGCTGCTACAATTGTCAACCAGCTAGTACACAGGAGTGGTAGACTGGAATTGGCTGCCACAAGTTTATGAGGGTCCTTTCGATTGTTCTATATTTTTCCCTAGCTGAAGGAAAAAGTCACAGCTGGAAATTTCTCACTATGAGGATAATTACATCACAGAAATTATCAGGCACTGCAAATGATAGTTATTCACTCAACCCTTTGAAAGAATTGTTCAGAATTTAGCAAACCACTCAGGGAAATATCCCTTTGCCTTTCTCCACCTGTTTCTTTAAATGGGAAATTATTTTTAATATTAGCAATCTATGCTAATAGTTATTCAGGATATCAGGGAAGAAAATGATGGTGACCAATATAAACACTTAAATACATACATAAGAGCAGGAACAATAGCACGGGGTGGGGGAGGGGGATTTGCCTTGCAAGTATCTAAAACTGCAATTGACCCCTGTCATCTCATTTGATCCTTGGAATCCATCAAGGATGATTCCTGAGCACTAAGCCAGAAGTAAACCCTTAGCCTAGCTGGGTGTGGCTCGCTCTATAAAAGCTTTATCATCTAATCCTGACCATAATATTTCCACAATAAATATATGAAAACTTAACAAAACTATAGGTTTTACATTAAATATTTCAGGATATCAGAGGCAACTATTATGTTATTACAGGGCTCTGTGGAATGTTTAGATGAGAAATATTTTTGTATACATCACATTAAATATTTTCCAATGAAGAGTTTGTATTCTCTTTGAGCACTTCTATTATAATATTATTATTCAAATTGCATGAAAATTAATAGCTAAAAGCTTAAATATATTTGAACTCGAGTACAAGATTTGCAAATACTTTTATAACAACATAACTTACATTTAAAAGATAAAAATTTGCTAGCACTTCATAATGAATCTAATAACATCCGATGAATAAAGTTTATATTGCTAGGAAAATTATAGATAAATCTCATTCATTTTTCAATTGAAACATTAAATGGTTATATAAACCTACAATTCTAGTGCTCAATGTCTATAGATTTGCTTACATGAAGAAATGAACTCTTTCATACTTATCTTTGCTCTACAAATAGAAAGTCATAAAAGAGCATGATGATTCATTTTATATTGAAAAAATGTTCTTTCATTATGTACAACCAAAGAATACTATGCAATTGCCTTTAATGTATTGGAATATGGTTTCAATATCCTGCACCACAAGATTTAATCCTATGTCAGTTTGTATCTCTAGACTCATGCGCAGAAGGGAAAATAAAGAAAAATCCTAACTTGACACAACTAGGGAAATATTCTGGAAGAATCTGAGGAAGGCAGGTAGAGAAGCCTCCATCCACAACTCTACTATGGAATGAATTCTTTTTTTTTAAGCCAGTCAAATTGAGCCATGTGTGCGGGGCGGGGGGTTATATACCAACTTTAGTGATACTAATGTTAATAAGTTCTGATAAACCACTGCCATCAGACCAGCCTGGAATGAATTCGTGATATTTAATAGAACCAATAGGTTGAATTTGAAGAGATTACTCCTTTGTTATATACATATTTAATTAAATCACTGTGAGATAAAAAATAACGAAGTTGTTCATGGTTGAATTCAGCCATACAATGTCCAAAATGCATTTCTTCACCAGTGCTTATTTCCAGCCACCAAGGTCCTCAGTTTCCCTATTGATCTCCCTTCCTTGCTTCTAGGGAAGACATTTTCTTCTCCCTCTCTTGCTCTTTCTCTGTCTGCCTGCTTGTCTGTCTGACCATCTATGTATGTACTTATGAATGTATGTATCTATCTCTGTCTCTTCCTTGTTGGCACTGTGGATTTTTCCTAAACAAGAAATACTACACATTAGGAAAACTGAAGTCATATAATTTGCTTATATATGAGTATATATGTATACATACATATAAAGAGAGTTACTGCTTTGAAAATAATAACATTACTGGCACCTCTGCTGCCCCAGAAAAGACTGGATTCCTTTATTTATGTGGAAACAAAGGTCAGAAAAGGAATATCAGCTCTTCCGGCCTCTTTGGTCCCCGCCATAGAAGCAAGATGACGAAGGGGACGTCATCGTTCGGGATGCGTCCCAACAAGACGCACACGTTGTGCCGCTGCTGCGGCTCCAACGCCTACCACCTGCGGCAAGTGTGGCTACCCCGCCACACTGGAGCACCAAGGCCAAGAGGAGGAACACCACCGGGACCGGTCGCATGAGGCACCTGAAGATTTTGTACCGCAGATTCAGACATGGATTCCGTGAGGTTACAACGCCTAAACCTAAGAGAGCAGCTGTTGCAGTATCCAGTTCATCTTAAGGAATTCAACTACTAGTCTTGTGAATAAATGTACTGGTTTAAAAAAAAAAAGAAAAGAAAAGAAATATCAGAGAAGACCTTCACCTCCCCAAATTCCCTCTGCACCTCCCTCTGCTACCACCCTAACAATTGAACTCATGTCTAGATAGAAAGACCTGCATAGGACAGGTTGGGAAAATAAAACAATAAAAGCCAACTGAAAACAAGGTAGGTTTGCTCGAGGGTTGCCTAGATACACAGTTACTGTGCATTTGTTCCCCATGTCTTTTCTCTTTAGATGTGGACTTTCCTACTTTCCTCTTGGAATGTGAACTGGGGTTTTCTCGGCTTTGACACACCTGTGTTCTTTCTTGAGTACCTTACTCTTTATAATTTTCTCTCTTTCTTTCCTCAGAACATCCAAACACATTTTTTTGCTTTACTGCTCATTTCCTCCTGAAATTCTTTTATGTGAGAGAAGGCAACAGACCAGAAAGACCTTGGCAAGGTCAAAAACTGACTGTCTTTCATCAAGAATCAAGCATGGTTCACAATCCTAGATCTCCCCAGCCATATCTTGGGTTAGCAGAGATGGAGAGAGAGAAGGTGGCAGATTCCCTTCTTGAGACTATCACCACTCTCCTCTCCCTCTTCACGAAGGTACCCACACTGGCATCAAGTCTATTGTATTCTAGTTGATATAAAATAGGTCTTTTCTATTAGTTAAACATATCTATCACTTAATGCATCTGGTGCATTGAAGTAGACACTTGTCCTTATAACATCAGTGATAGAATTACATTTGAAGTTTACTTTTCTTTAGGGACATATGTAAAGAGTCTTGGAACTTAAAGAGTGCTGGTATTAATATGACAATACTGAATTCAAGGTATTTTGCTTTGGTGCTGGAAATTGAACTCAGAGCCTTTTATATTCAAGGCAAGTGCTCTAACACTGAGTTAGAGCAAGGGGCAAAGTTTTTTAATGGCAAAAATACTCATGTACTCGTGTATTTTAAATAAATTACGTTTGGCAACTTTAACAAATGCACTTGAAAGGGTCTTTATCAACATGGCAGACTTAGTGGGAGGGGAAGAGAGGGAATCTGGAAACATTGGTAGAGGAAAGTTGACTAATGTTGGGATCAGTGCTGGAACATTGAATGTCTAAAACTCAACAATGTGTAACTTTATGAATCATGGTACACTATTACAATTTAAAAAAATAAAAATAAGTTTGTAGTACATGTTGTTCCACATTCCAGGACCACTCCAAATCATGAGGTTCCATAAAGGGACCACCCATTCTCCAGCTCTAAAGGCAAGGAATTATAAAATTATCGTAAGAGTTGTTCTCCGATAGGTTTTCAGAGACAGGAGGAAGCGGAGAGCTTTGGTGAAGACAAATTGAAAGGACTATTAGCACAACAGAACCCCTGAATCTTCAAGAAGCATTTTTTTCTAGGTGAACTTCAGTCAATAAGCTTGTTCATGTTACTTAGCTATATCAATGACCTTTTCCATTTCAACTTTATATCTGTGTAATTGCTGTCAGCACATAGAGGAAATAAAAGTCTGTTTCAAGTGAGAGACAATTACAAAAATGCTCTGGTTCGAAAACTCTTTGAATGTCATCTCTCTTGGTGGTGACTTTCATAGTTCAGTGCGAAAGAAATGTGAAGATATTAGTCAAAGTTATTTTGAAATTTCAAAAGCCCATGCATACATTGTTTCTCCTCCAGTGTTTAGCAACAGAAACTTTGGGTTGAGAAGTCTGGGTAAAAGCAAAGGATAAAGAAACCAAGGGGAAGTCAAAACACCCATATTAGTTATTTCTGCTTGCTTCTCTATTTCCTTTGGATTCTGTACATGTTTTGGCCTGGGGGAAGAAGACTGCCTACACATAGGAGCTAGCATAGTTAATTCCTTTCTGGCTCCCAAAGGGGCTATGTAGCAGAGCTTATTATTTTAACTACAGAAGAGATCATTGCTTTTCAATGTCTTGAAAATAAGTAGGAGAAACAAATATGCACAACACCAAAACAGAGAATTGTATAATAGAAGACAGAGCAAGATAAATAACAAAACAAAGCAAACTATTGATCTCAAGTAACTTGGCATTTATTTGATATGTTCAAAAGCTTTAAGATCATTTTGGCTGCAAGCTATCTATTTCTTCCCTCTTTTGTTAATTTTTTAATATTGAAAATGTTTAGAAGCAGCACTGGGTTTCATTATATTAAAATGTAGAAATTTGGGGTGAGAGACTAGTCTAAAATTGTTACATAGTTTAGTAACTTAGGAATTCATGCAACAGTTCAGCACCTACATTTTTCTTTCTTTATTCTTCGTTATTTATTTTAATTATTTATTTAAAAATGTATCATATTGTTGACATAATTGATCATAATACATTGTTTCAAGATGACAGAAAGCAAAGTCATTGAGAAATAGAAAGAGAATAGAGAATTAAAAAGTGGAAAGATGAGAGAATGTTCATTAGCAGTTATATTCGTGAAAATTATTGTATCACCAATAGTCATTAATGCAATAGCCAAAAGTTTAATATTCTCCCATTTTTTTCTCAGAAATAGGAAATACACTAAAATGTCATGTGTGTGGCAACTGTTGTTTGGTAGGCACAGCAAAATATTGAAGAAATTGGAAATAAACCCCTTTGACTGAAACACTGTGATATAAGACCAACTCAAGTCTCCAGGCATATTCAGTTTTCCAACCCCCTAGTCATTTTTAGTGGTCAGCTCTTCAGTCTTACAGTTGTTGCTGTCAGGTTTCTAAAGTTATAGATCCTGGTTTCTGAACAAGTCCTGTGTCGAGAATGAGGTGGTGTGTAGTGTCTATTGGTTTTATCTCTCCATTAGTTAACATTGCAGAAAATTCTGTCCTAAAAGCAGACTATTGCTGTTGAGTGGTTGTCAGGGTGATGTTTTGGAGAAAGTCAGTGCCATGGCTGTAGTAGGGCCTTCCTTGATAGAATTTACATTCATGGTGCTGGTGTGGAAAACTATGGTTGTTTCCATAGGTGGCATTCTTGGTTCAGTGATGAACAGTCAATGTTGAATCAGCTGGAGTCTGAGCCAAGTCATTATGTCAAGTGTCTACGATGTAAGGTCCCACTGCAATATAAAAATTTTGTGTTCCCATCTCTATTAGATAATAACTTGTTTGCAACTGTTAACTTTTCACATTTTGATGTGCCTATGCAAAAAAGACAGTGTCACAGGGAGTTACTACTATATATAGGGGGCCAAGGTGTTAGGATCAACATTTCCCAGAGCATTTTGCTTACATAAATTCTGAACAAAGATTTTTCTACTAGTATACTGTAGTATACTATTATAAATAGGTTATATAGTGTAGTATAATAGCATGCTACTAGTATATTGAATGAAACCTGAGGATAGGAGAAATTGCCACTACAGTAGAAGAAATTTGATAACAGTTATGCATATTAAATGGGTGTATATAAAAGTTATTCAAAGGAAATTTTTCTGTCCTCTTTAACTCCTTTGAAATAGACAGAGAATGGGTATGATCCAAGGCACACTTCAAGCTGCGGTTTGATTTTGTGCAATCTAGGGAGCATGACTCCCAGCAGTTCCATAACAGGAAATGCAGGAAATCTCCTCAAGCAAGGGATTTCTCAGGAACCAAATCTGGTAGCAAGCAAAAATCCATGGTACCAGGAGGTGAAGTCAGAATGGTCTCCAAGAGTAAATCAGTAGCAGCAGACTGTTGGCTTCTTATACTGAAAACCTGTATTTTTACTTTGGGAGCTGGTTGGCATCTGCTTCATGAGGAGCTAAGGACTGAGTAAAAATAGGTCAAATATGAAGAAATAACATGAAGGGTTTGAAGAAATAACCAAGTAACATGGCAATGAACACTGCCTGGTGAGAGTATACCGTGAAATTGATATTATATCTATTACAGATGAAACATTAGACAGCCATTAGTATGGTAAATATATGTACTCATGCAATTCATTGAAGTGTTACAGTTAAAAAGCAGGCCCAGTTGAGATGAGACTTAAAATAATAAAGAGGGAGAGAGAAAAAGAAGAAATGGTTAAAGCCAGAAATGTTTTTTCATTTTTTGGTCCAATCCTGCCTTTTTAGTGTAAACTTTACTTACTGGGGAAAGGCTACCTGGAATAAATTGTATATAGAGGATCCTAGAAAATGTGTGGCATGGTAATGAGCCATATATAAAGAGTATATACTATGTATTATTATCCAGTGGGTCATGCATATCACAATTTCTTTTCTAGAGACACAATTATGAGCATTATGGTATCCTGGTAGACTAAGAAGAGTTAGACTAAGTGCCCTGGGGGTTTGGGAGAAAAAGGCTGATGAGGAGGAGGGAAAATGTCTTTCATAAGGTTGTGAGGGCCCCAGGGTGGAGGTCCTGGTAGCAGGTCTCCCAGCCCAACAGACTCACACAGCTCCCAGAAGACAATGGATTCAAATGGTAGTGACACTAAGAGCTGGGGCTTAGGCCCGATTTTTCTACCTGAGCTAACAGGACCCCTTTGTTAGTTATTTAAAGCCACATATCTTGGGGATAATTTTGGCATTGTTTTCATTTATTGTTTCCAGCACAGAAATGCTTTGTTAAGAAGGCAAAATTCAAATCTGGAAATATTTACCACAGATACTTTGTTAAGCAACATCTGCCAAATTAAGATGGTTAGTTTGGCATTAAGTATCCTTTAAAATGAGGCTTCTCTGAGGTGCATTATTTCTGGAAGCCAGATTTGGATAAGAAATAATTTATGGAATCCAGTACTTCTTGATGAATTTAACTGTTTCGTCATTATGAAGAAGTCGTTCCAGGGACATAGGTTACTAATTATCTTATTGCAGAAAAGATTTCTCAGAATATCAAGGTGTCATCTATAAGATCCTCATATACCAAGAGATTTCTTATTGTTACAGACCCATATACCAGCTGACATGTTTTCTGGAAAGCAAAGTAAAACTAAGGCCCTCCTGCATGAAGGGAAAGAAAAAGGTCCTCAGGGTGTGAAGAAATCCTTGGTGGAAAGAAATAGTTGATTAGGATTAAGTAAAATCAAGTTGTTCCCATCGAGAATTCCTATTCTTTTTCCAGGGTAGAGAATGGGTTGTGTAGGACCCATTGATGATCATGGGGCTATTTCTGAGTGTGCTCAGGAGTGACTCCTGGCAATACTTTGGGGCCCATATGTGGTACTAGGAAGAAAACCAGATATATAGCATGCCTTACTCCAAGTGCCATGTCCTAAGCCTGAGAGACATTCATGTCTGTCCGCTTCCATTGACTTGAGCTGTGTTAGTTAACACATATACTCACTCCCACCACCTCTTCTAAACTCATCTGTATTTCTTTTGTTATAGAGAAGCTTATATTATTATGGATAAAACCAAGAGATAGTAGTTAAAAATGATACAAGCCATGTTACCAAAAGATGCACTACTGAAGTTAAAAGAATAATTGTCAAAGACAAGGTGTTGCATAATCACAGTCAGAACATAGAGATCTCTCTTTGCAAAATAACCCAAATCTAGAGGCCAGAAAATAATAGGCACTCAAAATAATGATTATATTTATGTACACTACACATACAATAATATTATCTGTGATATAGAATGCATACTATATTGTTGCCAGGTTCAAACACCTATATATGTACAATGCTCCTATTTGAGATATGTATATATGTAAATGTAGTCCATCTATATTATCCATATGTAACTTAATTGTGTTTTATCTATTTACTGTATATACATAGACTCTGTGTTGTTACTGAATATTAATAAGGTAAGCCTATTGTTGCAATCCAGCACCTGAAGAGGTTGACTGATGGAGGGATGGAGAATGAGGTCTTTCCCCTCCAACTCGGAGCATGCGTCTGCCACCCTGCTCAACCAGCAGTTCTGATGTGAATGCGGGGAGAAAAATGCCAACAGGCAGCCAGGCTTCCAAAGAAAACAACTCTTTATTCCATGAAGAGGCCGAAGCCTCAAAAGGCCTAGGAATAGGCCAGGAAGAAAAAAAGCCCCCCTCCTTCCATAGATACTTGCTTTTATTCCCCAGAATCAAGTACCACCCAATGGTAGAAGCAGAATCAGGTACCACCCTAGGGTGGGGGCAGAATGCCAAGTCACACCCTAGGGTAGGGCACAATCACAGATCAGGGTAGGGTCAGTAACGTAATAATTCCAAGAAATGTTTACATACACAACAGCCTATAGTACAATAACAATTATACAGTTATACTTGCCAGCTGACTCTGTTTTTTGTTGTTCTTGGTTTGAAAATTCTGCAGAGTTACATATAGAACTTTTCATTCCCACTTCTAGGCTCTTTTTACTTTCCAAGAAAGGCTATGCCCCAAGAGGTACTGAATCTACAAACATGACAAAGAATCACACTTCACTCTTTAAATTTACAATAAAAAACAGATCCTACTTATAAAATAAGATGATTTTTAATATTGGTATTTTGATACTCTAAAACAGTGGTTTTCAACTTCCAGTCCACACTAGTCTTCTGGTCTCAAAACTCTAGTACTATTGTACCCTGAAGTCAACAACTCAGAAGGTGTATTAATCCAAAATGGGAATAATGTTCTTGGAGGGATTGTAATCATGGAGTATGAAAAAGAAGATAGCACCCAGAGAAAGGAGAGAGGAAGACTCTGATTCTATTCATTTCTGTGAAACAGAGATCTTTGGCTGTGTTGGGAGACAATATTGTGTGGATGAGAACCTTGTGTTTGATCTCCTAAATCATGAGATCTTCCAAATACTCCTGGGTATGGCTCAAGAAATAAAAATGAAAAAATGCATATTATGGAGAAAGAACCTAAATATACCGCCAATATCATGTGTATATTTCACAGGGGTTTCTCTCATAGATTCGTCTGCCTTTTCTCCATTACTACATTCTACATTACAAGACTTGAGGGGGTCATTCATTATATATGAATGTGTCTTGGTGAAGAAGCCCTAAATGGAAAGTTTCAGTGGTCAAATCTAGAGTTAGCAGCAGCAACCCTATGACAATATGTTTCCAGTCGCATTAAGTTAGCTATATTGAGTCAGATCAACTGAAATATTTAATACATAAATTTATAATATCATAGGCATATATTGAACTTCAGAAATGCAACACTTCAATCTTTCACAAGTAATTAAGGAGCTTCTCTTCCAAGACCCTAAACATACTATCAGATTCATCCCAATAAAAAGGATATTATGAATCTATCAGAGTTAATATTCAGCTGCCATTCCTTATATAAAGAACATTTTTAAAAGAAGCTGCGCTATGTAAAAAATGTGCAGGAAGGTTTTTCTTCCTTCTTTTAAGTCCATTTTCAGAGGGAGTATTACCATTTGCAGATAAAGCTATTTTCAAATAATAAGGATTTTCCACCACAAAGGCTCAACGGTCCCATTGCAGGCAGAACCAGGCTGCTATTTTTTAAGATGCAAATTCAGAAGTATCAAGGATGTCTGTGATTACAGTTGCTTCATATTGCTTAAAAGGGCTCCAGTGATAAGGTTGTCTATATGAAGAAGAGAAAATGCTATGAAGTCTGTCTAAACAAAACAAGAAAAGTGACCAATAAAAACTTGTTGCTCCCTGACAAGATGAATCCCTCAAACTGAATTCTTCAAGGAATGATTTCTTAACAGGGTTTTTGTGTACTCCATAGGAGATACGAAATGAGGGCACCGTGTAAGGGAGAGAAGGATGGAGTGTGTTGATCATTTATGCAAGAAAGCCCCATTCTCAGATCTATCTCGTCCTAGTTGTCTATCCTCAGAAAAATCAACTCATCTTTATGAATATTGGACCTTCCACATGTGACACTGCTGCTATAAAGGATGACTTAAAAGAATGGCTATGAAATGCATTATAAATTCTACCAAAGTTGCACATCAAAGACATTTATTAACAATTTTATTCACTAAATGAAAGCTGAATAAAGGAAAAATGTGATATCCTAATTATCTAGTGGAATTTTTTAACTTTATTCATTGAATGAAAGCTGAAGAAAAAAGGCTGTAAATACAATCACAATTATACAGTTATCATTTGCTGATATACTAAGTACATTATTTTCTTCAACAGTACAAAGATAAGGGCAAATAAGCAAAAATTAATGACAGAAGATGAAGTACAGAAGAGTATTAAAGAATTGGATTTCTATGTAATTGTTTATCTTGAAGAACAAACCAAAACAAATGAAGCTGAAACAATAATAAAAATTTCAACAACAACAAAATTTCCCCAAGCTGTTCTCCACTGATCAACATGGTTCACTATTTATTTTTAGTTGCAGCTAATGAAAAATAGAACTTCTAAATTTATTCTGGATTTATTCTTGAATTGCAAGCACAAAGGAAAGAATATACTAAATATTACAGTTCAAAAGAAAAATAAAAGCACAGATAAGTTACAAAGGAATAAAAACCAGTGAGATCTCAGACATTTTCTCTGTAATATTTAGAACCAGAATAAAATTGAAGCAAAATCACAAAGTTATAAAAGAAAAAGCTTGTTACCTAGGGTTTCTTTACCAAGTAGAGCATCATTCATGGATAAAAGTCACGTTCTGCCATGAAAAAATTACACCCATATACTTTTAAGCTTCAAATTACAAACTGGCAAAAAAAATAATCATTTTTGTAGAGAAATGCATAAAGATAAAATTAGATTCTTAATCTGAAACAATATATCTGAAATAACTAAAATATTTTTGAAGATATGTATTGGACATAAAGAAAGAAAGAAAGCTAGAGATATTAAAGTTTTTCTAAACAAACTATAACAGTAGATCGCCTATAATTATAAGGATGCCTTGATAATTATATTAATATTTGTAAAGATATTTATTCTCAAAATATTTCATAGTTTAAGAAAGTTATTATTTATATGTAAAAATTCAATTAAAATATATATTAATTTTATCAATAGAATTGACTAAAATAATTAAGAAAATATATTTCAAAAATATTTGTTAAATGCAATATTAAAAAGAACTATAAGTCATAAGAGTGTGTCATTAAAAGAGTGTGATGTGAGGTTCATTCTGGGGCAGGAACGCCCAGGAACATGCCATTACAGTGAAAACCGGCAAGATTCAAGTACTGTGCAAAAGCAAGGTCCCCTGTTGTGACATCAGGCTGGGAATCTCTGTGAATCCACACCTACCTAGTGGGGCCAACAGCAAAGAACTGTGAGTTCTGTCCTTTCTTTGTGTTTATCTTTCGTCTCCTGTCCTCCGGACCTCGTGGGAGTGGGCCATATTGGCTCAAGAAAAAAACATCGCTCTCCCAGAGGTCCATTCTGGGGCAGGAATGCCCAGGAATATGCCATTACAGTGAAAACCGGCAAGATTCAAGTACTGTGCAAAAGCAAGGTCCCCTGTTT
>PVKC010029153.1:0-15218 GCA_004027635.1 Crocidura indochinensis
TTTTTTTGTTGCTTTTTGGGCCACACCCGGTGATGCTCAGGGGTTACTCCTGGCTATTCGCTCAGAAGTCGCTCCTGGCAGGCACGGGGGACCATATGGGGAACCGGGGATCGAACCATGGTCTGTCCTAGGTTAGTGCAGGCACCTTTCCTCCAGCGCCACCACCTAGACCCCTAATATGTATTTTATATAAAACAACAATTCCACTAATTGGGATATACTTCAAGGGCCACTAAAGTACTATTTTGAAAAGACGTTTGTTTTCTTATGCTGATTGCAGAAGTATTCATAGTAGCCAAAATCCTAAAACAATATTTATAATCTGAGATCTTAAAGAAATTGTGTTATATACTATCACTAACCTATAAGAAAAGATGAAATTACACAATTTTCATTATGTGGATGGCACTAGAGTAAATTATACTGAGTGAAGATAATGAGGAAACGAACAGATAGAAAATGACATCTCTCATAGTAATATATAAAGAAACATATTAAGGAATAAAAATGTTCCATAGCAATAAAACCTGAGAATTTCTCTATGGAAACTGAATTACCAAGGGCAGAGGGTTGGGACGTGGAGGAAATGGGATAATGGTAGAGGGAAGTGGACAATGGTGGTGAGTATGGTATTGAGGAGTACTGTATACATGAAACTGTATGATGAACAGAAGTGTAAATGATGCTGCCCCAAAATATTAAAAGGTTTAACTTCAGACAATAATTAAAGGTATAATAAGTGAAGACACAGCTTTGTCAAGGCCTAAAATTGGAGATACACTAAACTGAGCATCCAAAGTAACTTTTTTTACTGCAAAAGTCCTTAGGAGTACAATTTTCTATTCACTGAAAGAAGATACAAAAATCAAACTAGTGTCAATATTTTCACAGATTAATTTAACTATTACAGAACTAGAGGCTCCAATGGTATGGTACCTTCATTTTCTTGAGAATTCAAATTAGAATCTGGTTAGCAACTGGTTGAGAATAGTTTCAGCATGTACTATAATTTAATACTATTGGCCATACTGGGCCTCTGTATAATTATAAATTTAGTGGGGGGAGTAATCACTTTATAACCATTTTATCCTTATTGATAAAGATCCAGTTTATCTTCAGCAAGCTATTATTGATAAATTTATAAAATATTAGATGTAATTCAGGCCAATAATAGTATCTCTGTTGTGCTGGGTATGTCAGAAACTTATCCTTTACTGGGATCACTATAAGTACACTTACAAAAGCTTTCTTAATAAAAAGATAAGCATTACTATTGACATTGTAAAATATAGTGTTCAACAGAAGGTTAATTAATTTAAAGAAAAATCATTTTTATAAATGTATACATGCATATATAAATACATTTTATAAACACAGAGTGAGGAAAGCATTCCTATATATATACATACATATATATAGAGAAGGATGAAGTATCATAATCCACACAGACTGCATAGACGTTACAACTGGGATCAAGAAGAGAGTAGGGAGATCTGGGAGGCAGGTCACATAATATCAAGAGTGGTGATATTTCTTCATTCATTCAGGAATGTGATTGGATTAGTCAAACAGTTTCATGGAGCTGAAATAATACTCAGAATTAAGTAGAGACTATAGTCCCCTTGATAAAGATGGTTATTAGATTAAGAGATTTTAATCTGGGGTTGGAGCAGTAACAAAGTGGGTAGTGCATTTGCCTTGCATGTGGCTGACCTAGGTTTGATCCCCAGCATCTCATATGGTCTCTCAAGCCTGCCAGCAACAATTTCTGAGTGCAAGTCCAGGAAGAATCTCCTGAGCACCACCATATGTGGCCCCCAAACTAAAAAAAAAAAAGAGATTTTAATTTTAGTAAACAGAATAGTGAAGTGAATCTGTGTTTAGACTATCTTGGTCATTACTTTCACTATTGTGAAGGAAACATTTAGACAAACCCCTGGTACCAATAGTTTCCCAAGTTATGTCCAAGTGCCAGAAGTGGGACCTAACTTGAAGGAACAACTAGACTTGGCACCCTCTCGAAGGTCAAAACTGAAGCCAAAAGGCCTTCCCAAGTAGTGACTATTAGTGGCCACAAGATAATATTTCACACTGACATAAAGTTCCACCAGATATTTCTTTGTTAGTGGGAAAGATTCTGACAGTTAAGTAGGAATGACAAACATCCAAACTACAAAGGTAACTATGGTAAAATAGTGCAGAATCCAACCACAGGTAGTTGGCAAATATGCACTCAGGGCTAACTCCCTTTATAAAGTCTCTGGAAAGAACTGAGGAGTGAAAATGCTTAGGATATTTGAGCTCAAAGAATGAATGGGACAGACTGTCAAAAAACGTAAGAGGATATGAGAGCAGAAATGAGAAAACTACAAATAGAAAAATAGAAATGACAACTAAAAATATGATAGTTGAAATGAAAAACTCATTATTAGGCCTCATCAATAGAGTAATAGCTTCTGAGGAAAGAATCAGTGAGCTCAAAGTTGAACTGTAGAAAACTTCCATACAATAAAATAATATTAAAACAAAAAAGCTTAAAAATAAATGAACAGAGGCTGGAGGGATAGTGCAGCAGTAGGGCATTTGTCTTGCAGGCAACTGATCCAGGACGAACCTGCACTTGATCCCCGGCATCCCATATGGTCCCCCAAGCCAGCAGTGATTTGGGAGTGCATATCTAGTATGATATGACCATCACAGGGTGTGGCCTCAAAACAAATAAACAAACAAACAAACAAACATACACAAAAGAACTTTAGGATGAATTCAAGAAGAACAATATATGAATCATTGGGATATGAGACGTCCAGGAAGACAATCCCTATGAGGAAGCAATAGTCAAAGACATTATTGAGAAACTCCTAGAGCAGGACAGTATATGCACCCTCATTTTAGGGGCTCAAAGGTAATAAGTAACAAAGATTCAAATAAAAACACTTCAAAACTCATCCCAATAAGAAAAATAAAACCAAAGAAATCGAACACTAAAAGTGGCAGGATCAAAAGAGAAAATTACAGATAAAGGAACATTCTTAATTTTTATAGTGGATTTACCAAATTAAGTGTCCAAAGGCAATGGTTTGATATTGTGGGGGCTTGATTTCCCAGGGACTTCTGCTCAGTATTCACAAAGTTTGTGTTTACCCTGGAATGGATGGGTTAGCAGCAGGAAACTGGCAAAATAAACAGATGAAGTTACAGGAGAATGTACATAAGACCAGGTGTTGATCAGTCTCTTGGGTCTTACTGATTTTACTTCTAGCTAAATGGAACTGCTTTCCTTTTTGTTAGCCAGAGTTAATAGAACAAAAGCAATTCATCTGAAAGGCAGGGTTAACATTGTTAAGGGTACTTATGTTAAACCTAGTTGAGTTTCTAAACAAGCTTGAGTATTCTTTATACAAATCAAGAAGAGTGTAAGGAGGAAAGGAAAATCTAATACAGGTGTCTAAAGGATATAGCAGGAAAAAAGTCATTGAAATGACTACCTCACCAAGAATATTTTACTCAGACAGACTTTCAGTCATGTCACATAACTTCATGGATAAAGTTATAGATTTCAGAGATTCAAATTCAACTTTACAAGAAAAACTAAAGGGATTATTTTAAATTAAGATGATCAGGACAAAAGTAACAAGAACAAGCAATGCTATTATCAATGAAAAGAGAAAGGATTTCTTTTTTTTTTCCCCCTCATTCCACTGCAGGATGGACTGTTCACTATTCCTGCCTTTCTGAAAAAGAATTTGGACATCCCTAAAAATCTAGGAATTAATCTTCCATTTTACCCAGAAACTCCCTTTCTTAGAATATAACCTAAGGTCTCCAAAACAAAGCCAAGAAAAGCCAATAGGAACAAAGAACTTGATAGCTGGTATTTGGTAGCATACATGTCACCTGAGGGGCCCAAAGTATAAGAAAGGGAGAAAGGAATTACTTTGGTGGAAGGAATCATTCAATCAGGATAAGGAAGCAGTTCTGAAAGGTGGTAAATTATATATGAAACACTATCAACACACAGTTCTAAAAACCACAGTGCAAAACATATTTATAAAACTTGCCCCTGTTACAAGTACATTGGTGAGTGGGAGGGAAATCATAGGGATTGGTGAGGAAAAATGGGCCCTGTTCACAGTATGATGAAATAATGTATGTCTTGAAATTTAGTAATGAATAACTTTGTAATTTCACTATGACTAATATTTTAAAAAATCATTAAATATTCAATTTAAAGTCTAAATTTAACAGGTAAGTGTGGGGATGAAGGAGGAAGCATAAATATATATGAATATGTGGTCAAAAAAGATGGAAAGTAGATGTAAGGATGAGGGAAGTGATAATAGTTGCATGCAATTTTGAGATGCTGTATTGTACAACTATACATGGATTGAAATTATATGGATTTATGTTTACTGACTATGCCATTTGCTATTTATGTGAAAGGAGAAATTTATATATAAGAAAAGAACTTATACCCTATCCTGTAAATATAAATTTAGTAGGACCTTTTACTTAGGATATTTATGAGGATATTAATTGGTATTATCTCATTAAAATATTGATGAGGGGGGCAGGAGCTATGAGGCACCTGCCTTGCCAGTGCTAGCCTAGGATGGACTGTGGTTTGATTCCCCAGCATCCCATATGGTCCCCCAAATCAGAAGTGATTTCTGAGTGCATAGCCAGGAGTAATCCCTTAGTGTCACCAGGTGTGGCTCAAAAATCCAAAAATAATATATTCTATATATTATATATTATATCATATATTATATAATATATAGGTGTGGCCCAAAAATCCAAAAATAATATATATTATATATATGTATATGTATATATATATGTGTGTGTGTGTGTGTGTGTGTGTGTGTGTGTGTGTGTGTGTGTGTGTGTGTGTGTGTGAAGGGGCTGGACCAATAGCACAGCGGAAGGGCCTTTGCCTTGCATGCGGCTGACACAGGATGAACCTGGGTTCAATCCCCAGAGTCCCATATGGTACACTGAGCCAGGAGCAATTTCTGAGCGCATAGCTAGGAGTAACCCTGAGCATTACTGGTTGTAGACCAAAAACCCAAAAAAAAAAACCAAACAAACCCAAAACAAACAAAAAATCAAACTAAACCAAACCAATACCCCCCAAAAACAAAATAAAATATTAGTGAGTAAATCACTTTGCAAAATGCCAAGTACTTTTATGATTTCTACAAAATAAATTTCATTTATACATTCTTTAATTCCACTATATTTCAAGGAGAGTTTAATATAGTAAAATAATAATATACTGTACCATCCGGAGATAACAGGTATCTGGTGCATGGAGCCAGAAAGGCTAAGAGATATACTATTGATAGTCAGTAGCCCAGACTATTGACTTATGGTCAATAGCAATTTTATTAGGAAATTGAGCCTATTATACAGGCAGAATATTTCAGCATATATGCTGTTCCTTCTCAGAAAAGCTTAAAGGAGAAAAAAGAATCATAAATGAGAGGGAACAATGCTATTAATATTTGCATCCTGCAAGGAGACAAAAACCAAATAAGGTGCTTACATAAGGCATAGCCGAACTGTAAAGATTATCTTTGGAATAATTTGATCCATAATTGGGTTCCAACAATATACACTATATATATATATATATATATATATATATATAAAACAAACTTCTGATGCATGTCTGTCTACTGCATATTTTATATATGAAAAATAACTTATATTTGCATTTCTATATGTTTCCATTTTTATGTTAATATATTATTATAATTAACAACATATTTGAATGTGGTCTTTTTATTTCCAATTATCTGTTTTTATACAATATAGATTTAATATTTCTGATGTTTGTGTACTGTATGTAAAATTTTCTTACTCCAGTTTCACCTATTTATTTTCCAGCTTTCATCTGGATTTTTAATTAATCATTTGCATTCAGTTTATAATCTCTCTGAAACTGATTTGATATGCTATAAAGGAAGGATTAAGTCTCTAATTTTTTAAAATATGAGGAATCAGTTGAACTCACAATTAGCCAAAAGGATACTTCTTCAACTCTTTAATTGATTTTATATATGTATATATGTGTATATAGGCATATAATTACTTAATAACTTATGTTATTAACACACTCATATTTCCTTGTGTTATATATGTAATGGGGGGTGAAAATAATTGAAGATTTGAAAGTTTTTGAGCTGAAAGTGGACAGAAATGAAAACGGAAGCTATAGTGATTAAAGATACCTGGAGTAAAAGAGGAAGAACACACAAATGATACAGTACTTTCCTGATGTTTATTGGCTTTATTTCTGATTCTAAAAGAAAAATAAAAATCTAACTGGAAAGTGCACTGATATTTATGACAAATATTTCCTGCATCTTAAATAAGTAAAAGTCTCTTTGGGAAAGAATAAGAGACAGTAAGTGAAAAAAATAAACACCTGGAATAATAGTTTAAAAGCAAGTGGTAATAGTTAATAATATAATTACTAGCAACGTTTTTTTTAGAATTATGACTCAAGTATAACACTAAGTATTGAAGAAAAGTTATATTTCCTATTTCATTATTGTCATAGAAACCATTTACTAAAGATACTTTTAATGGCTTGGGTTTCTTGGTCATCTTGGGAAATACTAGTAATTAAAAATATATCGAATGATTTTTTTTTGGCTTTTGGGCCACACCCAGCGGTGCTCAGGGGTTACTCCTGATTGTCTGCTCAGAAATAGCTCCTGGCAGGCACGGAGGACCATATGGGATACCGGGATTCGAAACAACCACCTTTGGTCCTGGATCGGCTGCTTGCAAGGCAAACTCCGCTGTGCTATCTCTCTGGGCCCGTGATTTGTTAAAGTAACTAGCTTAGTAATAAAAAAGGCCTATTAGTGTGATGTAATATATCTAGTAACTTCACTATAACATTGACTTTGATCTTAAGATTCTTGATTTATATAAACCAAGATGTTGGATCAGAATCTTATCATCTTGAGTAATGGGTTTCTCTCATTCTAAAGAAGAAGCCTCCTATTACCTTTGAAGTTTTGGAAGTGAGTCCCCAAAGCCTTAGGAAACAGTTTTCTGAGAATTAATCACTGAACCTTCTTCAATACTCAATTGTCTTAGAGTCAAAAATAGATCTGATGATTGATCCTTATTAAATTGCTCCTAACTAGACCAATAAGGGGGGAGGGATTTTATGCCAAAGCAGGACTGAACTGCAACAAAGTATATTATTGTTTTGTCAATATCATATCAATAATATATTATTGTAATGCAAAGAAGAACACTGAAGTAGATGTCATGGGGCTGGGATTTAATTTATAAAACCTTAAATTTTCTGGAGTCTGTACTTACTAGAATGAGAAAAAAATAATAAGATGCCACATAAGCTATAAAACACACAAAATTTATAGTTTATATTATATTTATAATTTATATGTTCAATTTAGATTTTTCTAAGAACAGGACAGTCCTAAATTGAGGTTCTAATTCACAAATCTGTAGTTTTAATTAAAGACCGGAAGGAGTGTTGAAAGTTCATGGAATTTGGTGACCAGAAATAACATTGGTGGCCATAATACTTTTTTTTTTTGGCATTTTCCTTTCTTTTTATTTTATTTTATTTTATTTAAACACCTTGATTACATACATGACTATGTTTGGGTTTCAGTCATGTAAAGAACACCACCCATCACCAGTGCAACGTTCCCATCACCATTGTCCCAAATCTATTTTGTCTACTCTAATAAGAAATTTTGTTTTAAGCGGGAACAGTGACTTTCCTCAAGTAAATGATTTTGATTTTTTTTAAATGGAATTATAAATAATAGTCCTTGGGGTCCAAGGAGATAGCACAAAGGTAGGGTGTTAACCTTGCATGCGGCTAACACAGGACATATCCAGGTTTGATTTCCAGAATCCCATATAGTCCCCTGAACCTGCCAAGAGTGACTTCTAAACTCAGAACCAGGAGTAACCCCTGAGCACCAGCGGGTATGATCCAGTCATCCCCCCACCCCCCGCAAATTCCTTATCACTCTTGGAAATAAAATCTAACATAAATTATTTATTTAAGATATTTTGAAAAGTGTAATTTGGAAACTGGTAGAAGGATTCCAGGATTGGGCCTCTGACTTAGGCACAGCTGTATAAACATAGGCCATTTCTATAGTCTCATAACTCTGGAATTTGTTTTCTGATCTACAAAATGGGATAGATCCTATTTCAGAGAGTTGAGAGAGTTCAATTAAATGATGCAAAGCACACCACGAAAGTATTAGTCAATATGTCTGATAAAGTAGGAATTTATATATCAGTGGAAAAGGTTGAAATTTGGTATGTTCTGAATTAGCATAATAAATAATAAATTTATAGCTTCAACAAATTTGCTAACTTGTGGATCCCTACAGGTTGCATGAGCATAGGTAGGAATATGGAAGATATGAACTTGGTGGACTCCTTATAATTTCCAAAACAGAGATTATATCTTCCCAACTCCCAGTCCTAAGTCTTTGGTTGAGCAAAGCTTTGGCCTGAGTAATGTAGCAATCCTATGGCCCCTTTCACTTTAATGTCCTTCTGTGTGCTATGTGGGACTAGGACTTGGGAGCTTTTATGCTTGCTCATTCCTTTTTTGTTGACTTTGAGAGTTCCCCCAATGCCTAAATCTGAAATTAGCTCCTGGTCCACATGAGTTAGCCCAACAATTAGTCCAACTATGATCTTTGCCCTTTCTTAAGTGCTCTCTACAGCAGATGCCTTAGATGGATCTCTTAGGGAACAATGGTCTGCTTCTTTGCTCCTAGAGGCTCCTATCTTTTGTTCCATGGTATTGAGAGCTTCACTAGGGTTGACCAGGGTGACATATCATTGATTAAAAAAAAGGTTCACTACTAGCTCTTCTGGTGCTCTCAACATGTCTTTGAATTTCTCCTTAATTTAGGGATTTAGGGAGCAACTTTCCAGGCACTCACCAACATGTACATCTAGCAAAGAGTATCAGCTGGTAAAAGCCAGGGGGTATTTTTCAGAAGTAATTTGGTGATCAGATAATAAATCATTTGATCATTAAATAATTATAGCTGTTTTCTTTTTCTGGGCCCTGATTCACTATCATTTCTAGTTGTAGTAACTGACTGATTAAAGGACCCTAAAACCAGAGAGCTTTTTATCAACCCATTTCAGAAAAGAATGTGGTCTTAGTAGTTGTTTAACTTCTTTTGTTCAAACATTTTTTCTTTCTCCTTAAGAGGATTTTTTTTTTCCAAGACAGAATCTGTAGCATTAGATTTTATCTGACATTGGGTTCCTCAGGAGCAGGTTCCTAGAGAGAGGGACTTGAAAATAAGTGGTTTGTTTCGAAGGCGAACTGTGGGAGGCAAGACAGAGAATGATGAAGGAAATAAGGACACAATCTGCTAATGAGCCCTTGGTCACCAAAGAGAGGACTTGTCACTTAGTCCTATGAGAGTGAAGCAGAGTGGCCTCTTCCCAGTCTAAAGCTGAATACAAATTTGGTCATCAACTAATTTCTGCAAACCTCACTATAGGAGGGCAACCCACGAGTGTACCAGCTTTATGTAATTTTCTCCTGTGTCAACCTTAACCTTTTCCCCATTATGGGGACAAACAGATGCTCTGGAGTGTTGAAGGATTCCAGTTGAGTACATGAAAAGAAACAACTGCATCAGTTTCACCAGCTATTCTGTGAAGAGTTTCCTAGCCAGAGGTCCAGGAAAATCCAGATACAAGATCTATTTGACTATAAAATTCAAATGCCATAAATGCCAGAACAAATTGCAGATGCTAGATTCATGGTTGTTCCTAAAGAGTGTTTTCCAGAGCAGCTCTAAATTCAGTCTTATTTCAAAGAGTGTCCCGTTTCCTATGAATGGTTTATTGAAAAACATGTGTGGAGAGGAAAGTTTTCAAGCAGCACAGAGACTTCAAACCCAAACACAAAGAACATGATCTCTTTTGAGAATTATTTTTTACAAACTGTCCCCATGGCTATCTTCAGCGTGTTTATAAACCTGCCGTTTAATTTGAAGATACAAGGCAGCACTTAAAATAAACCTGCCTGTTCTGATTTGAGGAATGAGGGTGGGGAGAGAGAGAGAGAGAGAGAGAGAGAGAGAGAGAGAGAGAGAGAGAGAGAGAGAGAGAGAGAGAGAGAGAGAGAGAGAGAGAGAGAGAGAGAGAGAGAGAAAGAGAGAGAGAGAAGCTCATCTGATCATTTACCTGGTGTGTTTTTTTACATGCCCAATTTTGTGGTGATATTAAATTCAGGAAAGGGAAACACGAAACACTCACAATGCTCTGCATAGCTCTGTGACTCAATTTGCCTTTGTGGAAAAAATGTAGTAATTCTTTCCACGTGCATGTCATTTTAGGATTTGCCAAGTACTTCAGGCACCATTCCTGTCTAGGCCTGGAAAGGAGTAAATGCTATTAAGTTACTTTATTTTCCATTCTGTAGAAAGACCAAGGAGGACCAAATCTGCCTATCTGACTCTAAAAAAAAATTAAGTTGAAATTGCTTCATGATAATCAGCAATCAGACACTGCCTGACAAGCAGTTTGAATGACAATGTGATATTCAGGTTGTCATTGAATCTGGCTCTTTTCTTCAAAGAAAGATTGTGGGTTGATGTTAGAAAGAGTAGGGCAGGGTGTTCCAATCAAAACTTTATTAGATATGCTTTAGTTTCCTAAAATATTTTTATTACGTGTCAAAATTATTTTGGATATCTTCTCTCCTCTCTAGTGGGTTTATCTCTCCCCAGCTCAGAGAGTGTTTCTCATAAGTGAACATCTTTTATAGTGTTAAATGACTTAGGGACAACCCAACTTCAAATCTCAACCATAGAACCCAGATCCCAACCATAGAACCGACACAGTTCTCTGCAACAGCACCAGGAATCTAACGCCCCCTCCTCCCAAGGAGTTCCTATTACCATGCTGGCACTAACTTGCACCAGGTTGATACGACATATTGACTTCGAGGAAACAGCAACAACTTGATCTAAGAGAAGGTTGCCCTACTTCATCACCAAATAGTAACATGAAATCAGAAGATACTCTGTCCTTTGATCTGTACAAAAACCAAGATCACTAATTACAGAAGACTGACTTTGACAAACTCGACTGAGCAGAACTCTTCCTGGGACCAATATGTAAGACCCTAGCCTAGGCTATGGCCTAGGATTTGTGCAAAAAGATCTCCAATTCCAGAGGTCTGACTTTGACAATTGTGACTGAACAGAACTTTTGGAACCATAAGGAAAGAGTATACTAGACTTCATTCCAGTATCTTTGCAAAAATCAAGATCACTAATTACAGAAGACTGACTATAACAACCATGATGAAACAGAACTTCTAGTACCATAAAGAAAAATTATATTCTAGACTTTGTCCTAGGATCTGTGAAAATGCCAAGTTCTCTAATGATAGAGAACTGATTTAGTCAGCCACAATTGAGCAGAATGCTTCCTGGCACCATAGAAATACCTTGGGATTCGATAATGAGCATGTTTGGAGCCTGTAGGTGCTACCATAAAATTATGCTTCAGGAGTAGAAAAACCCTGAATCTCTTAAGCCAAGGGAATTCCCTTTCTAATATTTTCAATACTTACTGTGCCTATGCAAAAAACAAACAAACAAACAAGCAAATAAAACCTTGCCACATTAGCCCTCCCCTTGTTTTATTTCTTTCTTTCTCTTTCTTTCTTTTTTTTTGTTTTTGTTTTTGTTTTTGGGCCACACCCAGTAACACTCAGGGGTTACTCCTGGCTATGAGCTCAGAAGTCGCTCCTGGCTTGTGGGACCATATGGGAAACCCGGGGATCAAACCACGATCCATCCTAGGCTAGCGCAGGCAAGGCAGGCACCTTACCTCCAGCGCCACTGCCCGGCCCCTCTCTTTTTTATTTCTTATTGTTGTTTTGGTTTTTTTCTTGTTGCTGTTGTGTTTTTTTGTAATTGCTGGTTGTTTTGTTTTTGAACAGCATCACAGAACTTGAATCATCTTGTTATGTCTCATAAATTGAGGGGGGAAAAATGGATGATACCAGGAGCAAACAGTCATTTGAAATTTGAGTGGAAATAAAAATGATCAGACCTAAACACCAAACCCAAAGTCAAAAACAACAGAATTAATACCCCCAATCTACAACAAGATATACACAAAGGGGACTTGTTACACAAGTAGTCCAGGGGACAAAGAGGGGAGATATTGGATGCATGCTGGGAACAGGGGTGGAGGGAGGACAATACTTGGGTGGGAATAGCCCTGATTCACTGTCACTATGTATCTTAAATATAATGTGAAAGACTTGTAATTTACATTGGTCACAATAAAAATTATTAAAAAGTGACTCAGTGACACATGCACAAAGGAGTCAATATTGTAGGGAGAAATTAAAGAGAAAACATCATTATGGCAAATCCCTGTCATTTAGCCAGCCAGATAGCCTTTAGACTTACGTGGAGTTAGGGATCAAATAAGCTTTCTTCTGCTGTCATATTCACTCAGTTTTCTGGTAAACATAAATTGACTTTTAAAGTTCATCACTTTCAACGTCAACCCATGCATCTTTTCACAATATGACCAGAGTAACTTACCAGGTCAGTTGGGCAAGATATTTTCAGTCCAGATACATCTAAAAAGTCAAGTAATGGTTTAATACACAGAGGTGACATTACTTGTGGGTTTCATCTAAAGTGTCAATTGTCCTCATTCAAGAAATCACTCTCCTCATCACCAGCTTTTCCTTACTCCTTCACAGATTCATCGTCTTTTAAACTAGATATGCTCAATGATAATGGGTCTGTGATAGCAAACTCTCCAAATACTGTCTCAGTAGATATGATAGAACATAGTTCAACTCACTGGTTCCTAACATCTGTCATCTAGTTGATATTTCATGAAAGATGGCTTTCAATATAGTCTATCATTAATTGTTTAGACATCATACACCTATAAACAACTAAGATCAACTCATTTTGTTAAAATATGGATTCCCTTATTTTATTGTCGAGAATTTTAGATGTTATTAAAAATATAGGTCAAAAATGTTCATAATCATTACCCAGGTTCCCCCAAATTTAATATTATATAATATTTAATAATATAATATGTAATATTTTATTTCTTTATTTATTATAAATTTATAAGTAGTGTGCTTATGTGTATTCCCATGGTACAAATGTATCTGAATACATTCTTATATACTCATATATTTTTCTATGCATACATGTGCATTTTCCTGAAATGCTTCATAATTCATTGACAATATGCTACCCCTATACTTCTATTTTAACTGATTCTTTTTTGTTTGTTTGTTTTTTGGTTTTTGGGTCACACCCAGCAGTGCTCAGGGGTTACTCCTGGCTCCATGCTCAGAAATTGCTCCTGGCAGGCACGGGGGACCATATGGGGCACCGGGATTCGAACTGATGACCTTTTGCACGAAAGGCAAACGCCTTACCTCCATGCTATCTCCCGGGCCCCCTTAACTGATTCTTTTTAAAAATGTTGTGATAGTATGGGATCAATGCTTAGCATCCCCTAACATTCATCTAAGCACCACCAAGAGTGTTTCCTGAATGCAAAGCCAGGAGTAGCCCCTGAGCCTCATTGGACGTGTCCCCAAAACTAAAGAAAATTTAAAAAATCTCCATACTACATATGTAATACTATTATAGCTACAGAACTTTTTTCAAATTTATCAAGTATACTCTGGCTTTTATAGAAAATAATATGGGACCCAATTTAAGAGATTTAAACTTAGGGATAATTTGAACAACAAAATAAATAGTTAAAATTATATAGATTTAAAAAGAATAATAGTAAGGGATTGTGATATAAATGAATAAAGAAAAAGTTACACCTTTTCTCTTTGGTTTTGAACCAAACAGAGCAGTGTTTGGAAGCTACTCCTAGCTTTTTGAGCAATCTTCCTATCTCCAAGTTATGTCCTATAATTGAATGCCAACTAGAAAATGCAGAAGGCATGATGGAATTAGAAACATCATGATTCAACAGTCACCATAGCAATAATTGATGCAGGCAAAAATCTTTAGCGTGTGATTCAATTACCAAGTGCTCGAGCAATAAGAAACAGTCAAAACCTGGTCTCAGAGATAATTATTAGTGATAAATAAGTGAATTTCAAAATATCTGCATTAGTTTTCTAACAGTTATAAATGCCAGAGACAATAACCAAGAGGGTATGCTATAAAATCAGCTGGAAACATCTGTTTCTTTCAAATTGAGTGTTCAATCAACCTTCTCACTGAACTATGCTGGCAAATTCATGGGAAGTCTTCCCAGAATGGCATGAGGGTGATCTGCTGCACTTAACATTTGACAATGTCAAAACCCATAACCTTTGATTGTGTTAATAGCTAATGTTTTTGGCATCAACTTGTCAAAATTTCAGAATGGATTCATGAAAGCAACTCATGGATCCAACACTAAATACATGGTACCTCCGTTCTTTTGCCGAACTCAAAGAATTCCCTATCCAGGCTTAGCTGGTCAACACACTCAACTGTTATTAAAAAAAAAAAAATCAATTATCAATTACCAATAACTTTGGTTCCTTAATTACTCAACTTCAGTTTAAAAAACAAAGAGACACTGGTGGTAAGGTTGGTATTGAGGGGTCGGGCGGTGGCGCTGGAGCTAAGGTGCCTGCGCTAACCTAGGTCGGACCGTGGTTCGATCCCACGGTTCCCCATATGGTCCCCCATGCCTGCCAGGAGCGACTTCTGAGTGAATAGCCAGGAGTAACCCCTGAGCGTCACCGGGTGTGGCCCAAAAACCAAAAAAAAAAAAAAAGATTGGTATTGAAATATTATAAGCTTAAAACTCAATTTGTCGGGCCTGGGAGATAGCATGGAGGTAAGGCGTTTGCCTTTCATGCAAAAGGTCATTGGTTCGAATCCCGGTGCCCCATATGGTCCCCCGTGCCTGCCAGGAGCAATTTCTGAGCATGGAGCCAGGAGTAACCCCTGAGCACTGCCGGGTGTGACCCAAAAACAGAAAAACAAAAACAAAAAACAAACAAACAAAAAAACTCAATTTGCCAATTAAAACTCAAATGCCAATAACTTTGGTTCCTTAATTACGTAAAAATTATTTTTGTAAAATGGGGCCCGGGAGATAGCATGTAGGTAAGGCGCTTACCTTTCATGCAAAAGGTCATCGGTTCGAATCCC
>PVKC010029154.1:0-15239 GCA_004027635.1 Crocidura indochinensis
GCAAGTTGCCCGCTGTTCTTTGTCCCAGTTCTGCAGAGAGGAGGCGCTTTGGGGCCTTGGTGCTCCACCTTCCCCCCAGCTCTCCCCAGCTGCATCCCTTCAGAGGAACCTCCTCTGTTCAGAGGGTTCTGCACTATCAGAGGCTCTGCAAGGGTCTGCTCTTCTGTCTCACCCCCACTCCCACCTCCCTGGACGGACGGTGCCACTTTCAGAACCTGGCAGTGAGCACAGGGCTGCAACTGACGTGGTAACACGCCTTCTGCTTCCTCGGTGATTCTCTAGCCTACCTGAAGGAGCCAGGTGCCTTAGGCCCAGCCTCGAAGGCCTCCTTGCTTTAAGGAACTTCCGGGTAGACTGGAGGGACAACACTGTGATGAGGGTGTTTGTCTTTCATGCAGCTGACCCAGGTTCCATTCCAGCATCCCATATGTTCCTTGAGCCTGCCAGGAGTGATCCCTGAGCACCACTGAGTGTGCACCCCCCAAAAGAAAAAAAACAAAACAAAGAGCACCAGGGTGGGACAGATCTGAAACTAAAAATAGCAACTCCAGTGGCAAAAGGGGAAATTGTTGAAACCTTCCTCAAGGAATTGTGGTGCTGAAAAGCGAGACTCCCCTTTGCCTCCTACCCCAGAAGTCCTGCAGCCAACCAGTCTCCAAGAAGACACCCAGCCGGGCTGGATTAAAACCATTTCCTGAATCCTAAAGCCCAGATTTCCTGCCCAGGCTGGGCTAAAGGAGCCTGGAGGGCCAGCCAAGCACATGGGATCAAGACTTTTTTTTTTTTTTTTTTTGGTTTTTGGGTCACACCCGGCAATGCTCAGGGGTTACTCCTGACTCCATGCTCAGAAATTGCTCCTGGCAGGCACGGGGGACCATATGGGGCACCGGGATTCGAACTGATGACCTTTTGCATGAAAGGCAAACGCCTTACATCCATGCTATCTCCCGGGCCCCTGGGATCAAGACTTCTTGAGAAGCCTGGAATTGGCCGAGGTGAGTCAGGTTAGAAAACCACCTGATGGCCACAGGGCCCTCCCTCTGCCGGCCCCCTTTACCTCTGGCAGCTGGGCGGAACCGCAGGGAATCATTGTGGCCCATAACGACCCATCCTCTCCCTGAGTGTTGAGAAAGGCCTTTCTTAGAGTCTGTCTCAGGGCAGGATCAGGACTGCTGTGGGCAGTGGTGAGAGATGCCCCTTCCTGTGCCCACTCGGGAGCAATAACCAGGCATGCAGCATCGCCAATGACAAGTCTTTGCCCCCGAGTGCAGCCTGCTCTGTGACTTCTTGTAGGAATGCTGGGGGGATCCTCTATACCTGCTTCTGCAAACAGGGCAAGGGGGATCAATCCAAGGTCAGCTGTCTCCTGCCTCAGTGCTCACTATGGTCTCGGATGAAATACAGGACAGATGTGAAAGAGCAAAGCATGTGGTATAGACAGTAGCTATCCAGACCTTTGATTCCAGTTTCTTTCCTCTGCTCCACGGTGGCATTTTTCTTTGTGCCGTTGGATTCTGGATCCCCCCAGCATCCGTGGGCAGGTGACTTGGGAACTCTGGCCCTGCCCTGAAGGACTTGACAACAGTCCCACCTGCTGCCTTAACCAACCTGAAGCACATTAGCTCTCCTCCAACCAGTGAAGACATGGGCACTGAGGAGGGAGAGAGAGGTCCAAGTGTAGACAGAGAGAGAAGGAAGAAGGGACAGTTACAGGGAAAGGTAGATGAGTGTCAGGTTCAATTTGCATCTTAGGGGCTGGAGAGATAGCATGGAGGTAAGGTGTTTTCCTTTCATGCAGAAGGTCATCAGTTTGAATCCCAGCATCCCATATGATCCCCCATGCCTGCCAGGAGCAATTTCTGAGCATGGAGCTAGGAGTAATCTCTGAGTACTGCCGGGTATGACCCAAAAACCACACAAAAATTTTTTTTTGCATCTTAGATAATAGCTCCTTCCCTTCTCTTTAATTCCTCTGCTGGCTCTAGGAAGACCCACAAAACGGTCCCAGGGTAGAAATGGCTTGTTTTACAGGGACAGAACTGACAGCCAGGACAGTGATCTGGGCTCAAGGAGCCTGCAGGAAACAGGGAGAACTGAACCCATGTCTTTGACAGATGCTTAATTCTAAGGTTCTGGGACATTAGGTGAATATTCTGTGATGGGGACCTCGGTGGGTGGGGGACAAGTGCCTCCCCCCCTGGGGGAACCTGGGTCCTGAGAAGAAGCACAGGTGGGAGACAGCACCACCTCCAAATCTACATTTAGGTCTTAAACAAATCATCGAGATGAGGAGTGACTCCACTTACCACAGCGCCGTGAGTACTTGGCGTGTCCGAAAGAAATCCCAACAGCGTCATCTGCAGTGAAAAATGAGGAATTTTGCTAGAAAAGAGGACTTTTTTGGTGAGCAGTACGTGTCCCAATATTGAGGACATGGATATGAGTTCCCTCTTATTAAACACAAGAGACAAAGGCCACCCCTTGAGGTACATGGAGGGGTAACGTCAATCATTGCTTCCTTTTTGTTCGATTTTGTTTTTGTATTGGGATCACACCCAACAGTGCTCAGAGATTACTACTGGTTCTGTGCTCAGAAATCACTCCTGGTGGTACTCAGAGAACTCCATGGAATGCTGGGGATTGAACCAGGGTCAGTTTGTGTAAGGCAAGTGCCCTTCCTACCGCTCTATTTATCGATCAGGCCCTCACCAATTCCTTTGAACTTGAATTACACCCAACAGGAAGTGAGAGCCTGTAAGATGACACCCAGCTATTAACCTAAAATAAAGGCACCCTCCAATTTCCTCTTTCATTTTCTTTTTTTGGGGGGGCTTGGGGGGTCACACCCGGCAGTGCTCAGGGGTTACTCCTGGCTCCATGCTCAGAAATTGCTCCTGGCATGCATGGGGGACCATATGGGGCACCGGGATTCGAACTGATGACCTTTTGCATGAAAGGCAAACGCCTTACCTCCATGCTATCTCCCGGGCCCCCTCTTTCATTTTCATCTATCCATTTGATATATAAAAGCCCATCTGGATCACTTGACCTTCCCCACCCTGGTGAATTTGGTACTCGATTAATAAAGAAAGGTCAGTCTGGCTTGGAATGCAGAGATACAAGGCAAGAAGCAAACTGACTCCATAACTCTCTCCTGACTGGCTTGGTTTATTAATCCTTTTTGGCTACCTGCTTTAGACCCATCTGCCTGGGGATGAAAATACATGTACGGAGTGATTTCACAACCTGGGGATTTATTTTACAAGGACCCAGGAAAGAACTGGGTCCTGCAGAGCACTGCAGAGACCTCAGACCAGCTCTCTGACTCCCCAACAATCTCTAGACTGCCTCCCCACTGTATTTTCTATAGTCCTGACAGATTAAAAGCAAGTCCTCAACCCCACCAATGAGATAGCCCTACATCCTGAAAGGGCAGCCCCCAGACCTTAGCTAAAATGTGACAGGGGGAGGGGAGCTGACCCACACTCCAAAAATAACGAAAGAACAAACTATGTCCTACCCTGCTATCCCCACCGTGGGCATCAAGGACCAGGAAAAGCCTGAAGTCAGACACCATTGAATTATTTGCACAAACCATGTCTCCCAGCAGAACTTGGGAAGGAAGAACCTCTCCCTCACCCCATGCCAGATGGAACCTGGAAGGGGTAATAGCCCCAACCCACTTGCCACCAAGTGTCACTGTAATAACCTATGAGCAGTGGATATGGGAACAATGCTCAGACTCTGCACATGGCAGCTGGGATAGGTTGGGAGACTGCAGGATGTGGGGGTGGCCCACAGAACCCTGTGACATGGCTCAGCCTGACAGCAGGTGACCCAGGGAACTCCAAGAGTAACTGGGTGTGGACAGACCATCGCTCCAGCAACACTGGGGTCTTAGCAGGGGGAGTGGTCTATATACGTGTCACACCAGTGTGTGGGGGCACCCTGCGGCTTTGGTGTTCGGGAACTTCCTTCTGTCAGGAACTTTGGAGGTCTCTGGGTGGCTGCCCCAGGTGGCAAATCCCAACACAGAGTATCATTTCTGCTACGATTTTTCTTCTCATCCTCCCAGGAACCCCACAGCACTAAGGGCTCAGGATTCCACTTGTTGGGAAATTTAACCTAGACTCATTCCTGCATGGAATTTGCATGCTCAACCCACGGATCACTCTCTGGCCCTCACCATGGACCCTTGTCCCAGTGGTACAAAGAGAGGTCACCATGCATGGTCATGAGCAAGAAGACATGACCTAAGGCAGCCAGGACACTTGCCTGCATGCTTGCATGCCAGCAACTCTGCTCTGCTTTCCCTGGGATAGACAGTTCAGGCGAGAGAAATGGGCAGAACCGCAGGCCAGAGACACCACCCACTGGCCTTCCCATGGCTCTCAGGTAGCTTTCCAGGGCCTAAAGCCACCCACTACTCAGTGCAGGAAGTGCACACGAGTGTCCCCTGCCCCATGCCTCGGCCACTCTATAAGTTCTAACTCTCAGACCAGCAAGGAAGCAACTCTGAAGGGCATTGAGCATGTTCTCCTGAACCAAACAGCTGTGCCGAGTCCCTGGAGGTGCTGTGGTGTTGAATCCAAAGTGCACCCCAAAAAGCTTTCCCCACTGCAAATCCCCATGAGAGGCACTTCCTGCCCGTGCCCCTCTGCCTCTGCATGCCGTGTGCTGGTGTGCTGGGGATCGGAGGCGACTGTGAGCAAAGAGAGAGAAGGGCCGGGAGAGAGAAGCAGGAGAGCTTCAGAATGTCCCTCTGGATCTCAGCAGCTGGGCCAGGTTTTAAATGCACAAAAACCACCAAACCAAAACAAATCCCCCTGCCCTCCCCCTCCAAAGCATCAGCCCTGGAATGAAATGCTATAATCGGAGTCTTACACTCCGAGAACACCAACCCCCAACCCAACAGGCTGACCATATGGCCGCCAGCTTGGGCAAACAATGCATCTCTGACAGTTAAATTCCACGTGGGTGTGTTGGGTTTTGGGGTTTTGTTTTTTGTCCTGTTTTTTGATGGCAAAGTATAATCACATAACAAGTATAATCTTTAAAAAAATTGTCTGTACTTACCAAGGAGAAAGTCAGGGCTATCGCCTAAAAAAGAGAAGAAAATAAAGCGAGTTAGCTTTGGGACAGGTAGAAGTGATTCGGGACACATCATCTCAGTGACTGGGTGGTGTGGCCTTGTCACTGCAGGTTCCAGCTCTATGTGATGCTTGTCACCCAGGAGAAAAAGTAACAGCTCCCAGAGCTCCTACCCAGACACTCCCATAGCCTCAGCTCTTTCTGATGACTGACTGACCCATGCTCGGGATCAAACAACAGTTTTCCCTCTTCTCCCTCTGTCACCTGAAAGGCACCCACTTCTTCCTGCTACAGACAGCTTGGTCCCCCCATGCTCATGTTCCCGAGTCTGCATCCTGTAACTTGCTCCTGTCATCCATTCCTGTCTGAACTCCTACAAAAGCAGATCCTGAGATATCCATGGAGCAAAAAAGGAGGATTGTAGCCCATTTCTATATGGCATTCTTCTGGCACCATCTAGAACATTCTAGATGGCCTATGTTAGCCCACCCACAGAGATAGGCTTTGAAAGTTTCACGGGAAGGTAGGAAGTACACAAAGTTAAGGTGCTTGTTCACCTCACCAGTGGCCAACCCCATTCGATCCAGTTACCTTTTCCCAGCACCACCAGAGCAGCCCAAGTTGTCTCTAATCCCTCAGGGCCTGACCAATATTGTGTCCCCAGAGCCTTGCATGGGATCACCCCCATTATCTGAGAACCACTGGGTGGGGCTTCGGGGCTTCCAGAGCACCACTTACAAGATCCCTCCAGAAAGGAGCTCTGAAGACATTATCCCATTAGTACCCTAACAACCAGCAACCACCACCAATGTTTCCTGCACATGGCTGTTCATGGCAGGCAGCTTTCACTCAACAGGCCTGCCTGGGGTTGATCAGGCCCTTTAGAGTGTCAGTTCCACTCTGCTGTGGACAGGTGTCCCCTGTCCTTGCTCAGCTGTCCTCAGATGACAGGGCTCAGCAGCCTGTGTCTCACACAGGGTTCGGTGGTGGCCACAGAGCAGCTGTCTGGTGGCCCTGGGCTTCATGCCTAATTCACTTCCATTGCTCATGGTGCACACAGTTTCCCCTCCTGTGCTGGGGTCAGGCTAGTACTTTCAATCCAAGCCCAGAGTACACCTCTTGAGTGTGACCCTAAGATGTTGCACCAGGAACATCAGGCTGGCTCAGGCAGTGGGGAGGAGCCTGGGAGCGGAAGGGAAGACTTTCCTCAGAGCAGCAGAGCCCAGCTGAGGCTCTGAGCCCAGAACAGCAGAAGGGGAGACACAGGGAGGGACACAGGTGGATCTGCTCTAAGTAAGTGTGACTCACTAAGAGACTTATCCCCTTCCGGTCTTCCAGCTTGGGAAAATGCAGGACAAGAGAGTTGGAGTGTTTCCTGGGGCCAAGCCCAGGGATTAGCCAGACCAACATCCTGGAATGGCTCAGTAGCCTGTCAGAGACACCCCCAAGGACCTTTCCACAAGGTGTCCAGGCGCTTGTCCCGCTCAGACGTAAGATTTGCAAAACTCACACTGCAGGCTGAGCATAGTCAAGTAGATGTCACAGGAAGGAAAGTGACAGGAGGTCAGCAGCAAGACTATGAGGCCTCACAGAAATACGAGCTTGGAAGACTTGATCAGCATCAGACCAAACAATCACACTCAAAGAACATGGTCTCAGGGGCCCGGGAGATAGCATGGAGGTAAGGCGTTTGCCTTTCATGCAAAAGGTCATCGGTTCGAATCCCAGTGCCCCATATGGTCCCCCGTGCCTGCCAGGAGCAATTTCTGAGCATGGAGCCAGGAGTAACCCCTGAGTGCTGCCGGGTGAGACCCAAAAACAAAAAACAAAAAAAACAAAACAAAAAAAAAACAAAAAAAAAAAGAACATGGTCTCAAACCCCACCAGACAAAATAATCACACAATTAAAATGGTCTAAACCTCTGTTGACACAATCATATCAACTAAAGTCCTCAGCCCCTATCAGTTTGCAAAGGGTGAGACTTGCGCTAAGGTGGCAGTTTCACTTTTGGGGCACCAGACATTGCTGACCGCTGACCGCTGGCCCTCACAAATAGAAGAGCTCTCTGAGCCAGGCTGCATGCTCAGCATGAAGTCAGACCTGTCCCCGCTGCCTTTGCCCTCCTGCATCTAGAGAGATGGGCTTCCTCTCTAGGGCCTGGGGCTAGAGGCAGCCAGGCAGTACAGTGGGCAAAGCACCAGGATGTGGAACCTCTCACCAGGTTGTCCACTGATGGGCGAGTGCCTGAGTATGTGGGTCTTCCAGAAGTGCAGGGGCTACTACTGCACACAGTGAGGCCCTAGTCCTTTTAGCCCCTGGGGTGAGTGGGGTTTCCTGTAAGCCACCACAGGCTGGGTGGTGGCCAGGGACAGGGGTTCTGCTCTAAATATGGGGACCTGGAGGGCTGTGGAGCTCTTTGCCCAGGGTCACAGCGGGGGCAACGTGCAAATGGCTCTGCCTGCCAGCTGCTTCTTCCTGTGCACCCACCACCCTGACCACCAGAAAAGGGACCTTCCCTGCACCCACCCCACCCCAGCAGGAAGTGTCTCTCCTCTGTGTCTTCCGGCCACTACTAGGAGGTGTGAGGTATTGAGGACTGGGCGAGCCTCCCTCCCATGAACAAGCTCTATGAGAAAGACTGAGAAGTGCCCAGCCAGCCCCACATGCCCACCTGGGCACCCAGAGTTGGTGCTTGTCTGTCCTCTGGGCCACCGGCTGGATGAGGCTAAGTGGACAAAGAACAGGGAAGTCTGGTGAGCAGGGCTCCTGCCAGCAGCAGGCCTGGAGTTAGACTCCTGTGTCTGTGAGCAAAAGGACCTCGTAGGCAGCAAACAACAGCCTTGTGAACCTGCCAGATAGGTCAACTGTTGCAGCCTCCAAGGATGGCAGGTCTGAGGCCTCACACTGGTCAATGCCTAGCCTGGAGGGTCAAGCTTCAAACTGGTTTGAGAATGAGCAGCATTGGGGGAGTGGGGGACCATCTTAGAACTACGCATTATTATTTTTTTACATGTACGAATGTTCTAAGTAAGGTGGCATTTTCATGAAGGGTCAGACTGTCATAAAGCCAACAAAATTCAAACAGTGCCCTCAGTGCCAGGCACTCAGAACCCCAAGAAAAAAAATTTTTCCTTCTATCTGATCATCACCTTGTCAGGGTCTGCAGCAGTGAGAGTGAACCTGACACCAAGGCTTACATGAGAAGGCAACAAAGGCCCCTCAAGGTGCAACAGGGAAATACAGGGAGGCCAGGACAACCCCTATATGTGACAAGCCAACCCCTAAATGTGACAGAGGGTGGGGGGTCAGTACTCACAGGCCTGGACTATGCCTGTTCTCTCAGCAGGAATTATCTGTCTACACCATGCTCACTGGTATGGATAATATCAACACTATCTCACCAGCATGGGAACTTCTCCCTCGGCTATTCTGACCTGCCTGGGCTTACTTGTCTACACCGTGCTCACTGCATGAAATCATCTAAGTTATTTTTCACCACATGGAAGTTTCTGTTCATACCGTGCTCAGCACATGGAATTATCTGTCCACACCGTGTTCAGCAGATGGGCTCATGCGTCTACCCTGAGCTCACTCCATGAGCCATCTGTCTACACCACTCACCAGCACGGAGCTGTGCTCTCTCCTGCACAAGCAGGGTGGGTCCCTCTGCTCCAGCTCCTGCCCACGGCTGGGTGCACAGGCTAAGAACAGACCATGTGTGGTTCCCCCAGGAGCAACGATGACCCCACACAGGACCCTCTACCCACTTTGCCCTTTGCTTGGAGCACCACAACTGCTACCTAAGGGATCCAGCCCAACACGGGTCAGCGTGGCTCAGTCTGTCATGCTCTCCATGTCCCTGTCTCCCTGTCCAAGAGCCACAGTGACAGCAGGTGTCAGCCACACCTGCCACAAAGCCAGGCTCTCTGTGACCACCCCCAGACTTGCTCTTTTAGGCGCTCCTGCTCTCCTACCCCCATCATCCCAGGTGAGTGTGGGAAACTGAGTCACATCCAGCCTGGTTCCAAGATGTGCTTGGGCCATTCCCCTTACCATCCAGGACCCCAAATGCCTGGTCCATGGATAGGGCAGTGTCCAGGGAATCCAGGGATGCCTGCCAAGAGGATCCCAGCACCCCTCCCCCAGCCCAGAATCCAGAAACAGGAAGCACATCCACCCTTTGCTATCCCTGCAGCCTGATGGCTACCACGGGCCAGCTAGGATGAAAAAGCAAAACCAAGGAGGCATGAGTGAGTCCTGGGGCCATGTACTGGGCATGTACTTGCACTCAAGGGTCAGCTACCTAGTGGATGTGGGGAGCACCAGCCACACCCAGAACAGAGCCAGGGGAGCACCAGACATACCCAGAACAGAGCTAGGAGCACCACCCACACTCAGAACAGACACTGGAGCACTATCCACACCCAAAACAGAGCCTGAAGCATCACTCACGCCTAGAACAGAGGCCAGGACCACCAACTACACCCAAATCAGAGCACAGAGCACTCGCCACACCAAGAATAGAGCCCAGAAGCACCACTCACACTCTGAACAGGGTCCAGGGTCCAGGTCCATAACTGCTCCCTCTGAGCCTCTCACTAAAGACGAATCTTCACAATGGGAATCATGAACAATTAATACCATCTTTGATTCATACGCTTTTCTTATTTGATTTTCTTTTAGAATTTTAATTTTTGTTTGTTGATGTACTTAAGGGACTTAGTCATCGAACCTTTAAGGGGCAATGATGTGCCTTAAATGATATGCCCTTCCCCCCAGTAATGGCAGTTGGACTAGGACACGTCTCCCTGGACTGGGATATGCCCTACTCCTGTAACTGGCAACAGCCCCAAGTATAAAAAGGAGAATCTGGCAGTTATTCGGGAGGGCCCAGGGTAAATATCAGAGCAGAGCCTGCCTACCTGCAGGGGCCCTGAGGTAAAGCACTGGCAGGATGCTGTCTGCTTCGCCAATACCCCTCTATCATCTGTTCTCTCCTTCCCTCCCTCCTTCCCTCTAACTCTCTTCTTTTCTCTCTCACTCTTAAAAAAAAAACAACTTTATTTTGATTGATTGGTTTCTGGGCCACACCCAGTGGCGCTCAGGGGTTACACCTGGCTCTACACTCAGAAATTGCCCCTGGCAGGCTGGCAGACCATATGGGATGCCAGGAATCGAACCGGGTCCCTCCTGGTCCGCAGCATGCAAGGCAAACACCCTACCTCTGTGCTATCTCGATGGCCCCTTCTCACTCTTACTCTATCTCTCTCTATCCCATGGAGACTTTCAGGAGATATGCAAAAATAAAAGGCAATGGTGTTTCTACCCCTCTCTAGCCTCTCTCTCTCCCACACTGGACCACCCAGCCAGTGGTCAGGTCGCTACATCTGGCAATGCTCTTACTCCAAGGTCTGTGCTTAGCATCCCTCCTGGTGGGGCTCAGGGAACCCCACAGGATGTCGGGTTGCCCATGTGCATGGCAAGTGCCCTCCTGCTGCTTCATGGCTCCGTCCCCTTCCTCCTCACCTTAAACACCATGATGGATAACACTGTTCATGCACAGAACATTCCAGTGTCATGTTTCCCACCTGTGTCCACTTCCCTACGACAGCCCCAAAACCTACACTCCCTGTCCCTTCCCCATTCCCCAAGCTATTTCTCTTGGTCTCATTAATGCTCAGTCGTGCTCAGAGGCAAAGGTTTTCCCCCTAGTCTCATTGCAGGGATGGTCATTTTCCAGAGCGCTGCTGAACAATCTAGGCCTTCCACCAGGGGTCCCCATGGCCAGGCTTGGGGTGAAGGGAGAAGCCAAAGCCAGTCCTTACATATAGCCACAAACCCCTTGCCAGCTGCAGAGGTCCTCCAAAGAGCACAGCCTCACACAGGGCCCGGACTCTTTGCTGAATGAAACACACTGTTCGATAATCACGCAGGAACCACCATCATTCCTGGATGAAAGAGAGTTCCATCCTGTCTCTCAATTGGAAACACTTAATGGTTGAATGAACAAAAAAGGGGAGTTACCATTAATTCCCTAACCAGGGTCAGAAGTGGTTAAAAGCACAACCAGGAGCATTTGGACAACCGAGGCCATAAGTGACCAGACTGCAGGGTCGAGTTCTGAGCTAGGTTCAGATACACAGTCTCACAGTCAAATTCACCCATAGATGATGGTGCAGGGATGGAGCAGGGCACCAGGAAGAAAAAGCCCACTTTGCCTTGCCTGGGTTTCCCCAAATAAGAGGCCTGGATGGACTTCGGGTGCCAGGAAGCAAGAGAGGAAGTAATAGGGACCCCGAATGCTGTTTTGATTGTACGTGGTCATAGTTAGGAGCTGTTTCCTCAGCTGGAAAGGGCCCGAGTTTTCCCAGCATCTCCTGAGAAGGGACATAGTGCTGGCTGGACTCCTCTGTGGCAGGGCTGAGGCCTGGTGCTCTCTGCAAGCCAGGAGCTAGGGTGGCAGAGGAGGGTCTTGGGGAGCAGTGTCCCCACCACTGGGAGGCACAGAGCAGGGTTGGCTTCATGCCTGCACACTCTTCGGGCTCCTGAGTCCTCAGGAGACAGTTATCAAACTTGAGAAGGAGGGCATGGACACCCCAAAAGTGGAGGGCACTGGGAGAAGGGGGCCCCACTAAAAGCAAAGCTCAGTCCAATCATTGGAGTGATCCCAAAACTTGTCACCAGATCACTGACAACCCAGTGACTCTGCCGGCAACCATCAATCTGCACTACCCACATTCTGCCCCCCAAACTGGATGATGGGCTGCAGCTGAGAATCCAAGGGAAATACCCAGCAACAGGTCTGGGATCAAGAGGGAGCTGGGGGAGGGGCACTTCGATGATCAAAGGCACCCCGAATCTGGACCAAGAAGAGTTTTCAGGGACTCACCCACCGAAGTCCGTAGCCGGGCATGAGCACCTGACCCCAACCCCATCCTACCCCTCTGCCGCCACTGCATCTGTGCCCTCGGCCCATAGCGTCCCCCGCAGCGAGAACAGAGCTGCATTCATGTGCAAACAAAACGGCTTTATCGCGAAACTATGCAGTGCCCATTCTGAACAATCTACTGCAACCAAAGCAAGGCCAAGCACTCGTCCACCTAGAAAGGTCAGGCCACACCCGCCACAAGGGCACTGTCTCCTCTGCCCGCTTGCGCCTCAGGGGTCTGGGATTGTGTCACTTGGACCTGTGAGCAGAGATGTCTCCAGGATGCAAGATGCAGGAGGAGGGTCCATAGTCACCAGCCAAGGCCCTCCTGTGGACCCCATATCCAGGAGAGCAGGACAGCAAAGAGGAGACCTCAGTCACAGAAAGTGCTAATCAGGGCATAGCCTCGTAGGAGGGTCAGAGAGTCCGGGACAGTTCTGTTTAGGCAGGACGCTTGGATTGGGGCGCCCAGCTCCAAGGTCACGCATGGACATGCACCAGACTGGGGAGGAAAGTTCTAAAGCTGGGCATGACCATGTAGGGACAGGCAAGAGGGGTGGAGCACCCACTCCAATGTCCTAGCCCAAGGACCTCCCTCCACACTGTCCAGCATGTGCAAGCACCTCGGGGTGCTCTGGATATGCTGAGCTAGCACACACAATGTTGCACTAAAGCAAAGCATGGTTCCAGGGCAACCTATAGTCCTAAAAGTCACGCTGTGACCTTGACATCCTGTGTCAAAGAGAGCTGCTATTCACAAGAAAGGGGGAGTCCCATGAGGCGAACATGTCTGTCTCTGGGGGTCCCAGAGTCAGGGGGGGCATCCATAGTCTGGAAGCTCCAGTAAGTGGGGGAGAAGGAACCACCCAGCCACCCAGGGAGTCTAGCCCCCACACACACATAACTGGAGCCAGGTATCATCTAGCTGGCCCAAATGCCCACCTGGGACCTCTCAAACTGTAATTGATTGTACGCAATCTTCCCCATCACCTGCACTGGGCAGGGACCTGTTGGTTAGCACCTTGGTGAACATGAGGGATAATAGGCAGTTGGAGGGGTATCCCCCATAAATCCTAACTAGTTGCCATCTCCTGAAGGTGCAGATTTGACCAAACCTTTCTTCGAAATATTCTCAACTCCTCTCAGAGGTCTCTGGTCAGGCTGACAATGGGTACTTCTACCATCTTGGCCTTAAACTGAATTTTGAAAAACAGGTACTTCCAGCACCTTTGTTCATGTGTGTGCATGTGCTGTGTTCACATGTGTTGGTACATGCATGTGTTGTGTGTTTGTGTGTGTGCATAGTACATTCATATCTTATACATGTACATGGACTCAGTTTGGTGGACAGGCCTCAAGAGAGATGTGACTCTGAGCTACACTGACCAACCAGCTTCCCTGTCCAGAGTGCTCTGGTAGGCAAGGGCAGGGTCTTTCTTTCTCTACCCCAGACCTGACCCCCAAAGCCTCAGATGAAACAAGAGCTGGCAGAGAGCAGGTGGGTGCACCCAGAAGTTGCACTCCAGGGCCCCGCCATGTCTGCCAGTGTCCATGTCAGAGGTCAGTATGTGGCTACAGGAACAGTGGCAGCTCCAGGCTCTGTCCAGCTGGGCCCCTGGGCACGGACCCATCCTACACACGTGGTGAGAAGGGGAAAGGGTAGTGCCAGCACAACTGGGGCTCATATCTCTCCCAGACCTGCATGTGCCTAGACTGTACCCTGGACGTCTGGAGCCGAGTGCGAGGACTAGAAGTTCTCGACCTGCGGGTCCAAGCAAGGGGGAAGGTCAGAATCTTTGCTGTGTCCCCAAAACTTCAAACCAAGTGACACACAGCCACTCACTGTTACTGGAACCTAAAATCACCAAAAACCCAGAAGGAGAGAGACGGGATCCTACTGCTGAGAGGTCACCCAACAGCAAGCAGGACCCTCATCTTCCTCCTCCCTGTCCTTTCCTCCACCTACCTCTTTCCTCCTTTTCCCCCTTTCTCTTCCCTCCTCCCAAGTCCACCCTTCCTCCTCCTTTCTCTATTACTCCCTCCCACCACCATTCTTCTTCCCACACCAGCCCAGGGGTAATCTGAGGATCTGGGGTACAGCCTGAGCAGCGGCTCCCAGACACAGGGTCTGTGCAGACACAGAACAGTGACACTGGGAAGGGAAGGATGCTGGGGCAGAGGGACAGTCCGTCTGTGGATAGTCAGTGAGTCTGGACCGACCCAGGGGACTAGGGACTTCCTTAGAGCAGTGCCAGCCCTGGCTCCTCCTCCAGATCATAGCCAGAGCACCCACACCCCACCTCTGTGCTCTGTGCTTCTCACCCTGGGCAGAGAAGCCCCTCAGAGCTGCCTCAGCTCCGCCCTGGCTCCTCTCCCAGGAACCCCTCCTGGTCTGTGGCTCCCAACAAGCCCACACTGTTCACCCTTCCCCCTCCTACTGCTGCAGCCCAAAGCTGGCAGGGCCCAGGGGTGGCAGCTGGGCTCTGCTGAATGCTGAGCCGCTCCATTTGTGAGGCAGAGAAAAGCGTGTCTGTACCCCGTGAGCCCACTCAGGAGCAGGCCAGTGGGCCACGAGACCCTCTTCATCACAGCTGGCACAGCCAGCTCGTGGTCCCAGCACCAAGACCCTCACAGGAGGCTCGTAAGGGGCTCCCTCTCCATCCCAGAATTGTAAGACATCTGGGTGACCAGAGTGGTAGCAGCAACAGGCCCTGTATCCTTCGCAGGTTACAGGGTCAAACCAAGGCAGCAACAGAGGTGTGTGTGCACGCGTGTGCATTTATGACCTTTTGCAAGCATGGGCATGCATGTTTCATGTTTTGTGTCCCATATGTGTAGCATGTGTTCTTGTGTGCAGTGTTGTGTTCAGTGGCCTGTATTCATGCATGCACTATGTGTATGGCTGTGTTCATGAATGTGCTGTGTAGACACATGTGTGTTGTGTTCATGTATGCACCATCCATGTGCAGTGTTGTGTTCATGTTGCCTGCATTCATGCATGTACTACATGTATATCTGTGTTCGCACCTATCTTGGGTGCTGTTGTCCATGTGTGCATATGTGTACTATATTCACATGTTTGCTTGTTTCCTGCGACCCGTGCTATTCATGTGGTGTGTTCACATGTGTGTTCATATGTGTGCATTGCTGTGTGCATGTGTGCTACAGGTATGTAGCATCAATCATTTCAACTTCCCCAAGTAAAAAAGACTAGGCTGA
>PVKC010029155.1:0-15222 GCA_004027635.1 Crocidura indochinensis
ACTGTGTTTAATGCATATGAAACCATATGATTGAATAATGCCTAGGATAGGAAATGGCAAGATTAAAATATCACGTAGACTTTTATATTTATAAAATGAAATATTCTCCAACACATCTCAGTATTTTGACTAAAGAGTAATTGGCTATCTAGTTCTCCAACATTGCTCAGAAACTAACCTATCAACAAAAGTATATACTTCTACTAAAGAATTTTCTGAGATCTTTGTTTCTACATCAACTTCTGTAAAATAAAAAAATGTTTCAAGTCATATAAGTATTGTGCATATTTGTACATAACCATATGCATATGCATATACAAATATCTAAATTTATATTTGCCTATAAATGGACTGCTTAGTAGTACAGAAACCAAAGCCAAGCTTAAAAAAAGTGCAGTACTGAATTACTATAAATGCATGGTGTCATAGGTTTAATTATTAGTTAGGAAATACAATTCTTTTGTAAGTTCTGCTTTGTATATTAAGCAGAGAATCCAACTGTGAAATATTTATTTCAAAAATAAGGTACTAATTTTAGTTTAAAGTATATATGCATAAAATTATTCTCTTATAATCTGTCTTATAAAATTTATCTTGTGTTATTGGAGAGATAGTATAGATGTTAAAAATTTGCTTTGCATGCACCTGACTGTGGTTCTACCACCAGCACCACTTACGCTCTTTTGAGTCCTCCATCTGTGTCTCCCAAACAAAAGCAAAAAAGATGTTATTTAAGGCTTGGGTATAGTATTCTGAATGGAAATCAAACTTTTATAGCAGCAGTAAGGTCCCAAATAACACATCATTAATAAGAAATTTTCGAACAACCTTCTTAAAAGTTATTTTTTGACCCAACATTAAAATCAGGTAATAATTTGAGGTGAAATGGGTGGTATAACTTGCAGGAAAAAGAGAACAAGAAAATATGTATTTGCTTTCAGCCAAAAAATAGGGTAGTCAAAATAAAAATTGAATGTTAAATAAAAATTTTATTTTTTTCAAAACAGGCTACTAATACTGTATTTTTCATGTCTCTTAAAACTTACAAAAAAGGTTTTAATTTAATCACCTGGTGTAAACCACTGAAAATATTTTACTAGTGATTAAATTCTAAAGTAACTGTTAAAGTTCAAGCACCATTTGAAAAGCACTTCTCTTGTATTCACTCATTTGTTTTTACTGAAGGAAATTAGCTAAAGGCTGTGAATTTCTCTGTTTTATATGAAGAAGTTAAAGTAAAAGTGGCTAAACAGCATGCACAAATTTCTAAATCCAATGATGACCAGCTGTACATTAAGAAAATTCAAAATGGGGCCAGGCGGTGGCGCTAAAGGTAAGGTGCCTGCCTTGCCTTGTGCTAACCTAGGTCGGACCTCGGTTCGATCCCCCGGTTCCCCATATGGTCCCCCGTGCCTGCCAGGAGCGACTTCTGAGCAAAATAGCCAGGAGTAACCCCTGAGCGTCACTGGGTGTGACCCCAAAACAAAAAAACAAAAAACAAAAAAAGCAAAAAAAAAAAAAAGAAAATTCAAAATGACATTTTCATTACCAAGTTTGGCATGCAGGGATCTAGGATAGACTGAAGAAACTAGCTACCAAGCACTAATGAGACAACCAAGATTTCCACTGCACATTATGGAAAAGAATTTATATGTTCTAGGATCACAAATGACCAACTAGAAATGGGTAAAATAGTCAATGGTTATGTTTAGTAACTATCAATCTAAGTCAGATTTGGAAGGAATAAAAATTAAAAGAATTCTCAGAGAAATCATACAACCCCCAAAAGCAACTAGAGGCAGGGAACCAAAGAGTTTTTAATATCTAAATATGGCAACACTAGACAAAGGGCATACTCACTTTTGAAATGAGAAGTTAAATGTTCTAATAAAAGGCTATTTTTCACATTTTCATAGAAGTGATTGGGGCATCAACATATAGCACTTTTTGAACTTTTAAAACTGTACTACTATTACTACTACTACTATCTGTCGTAGTAGCCATTAGTCATATAATCAACCTAAATTAAAACTCACTAAAAGGGGCCGGGTAGTGGCGCTGGAGGTAAGGTGCCTGCACTAACCTAGGACGGACCGCGGTTCGATCCCCCGGTTCCCCATATGGTCCCCCAAGCCTGCCAGGAGCGAATTCTGAGCGAATAGCCAGGAGTAATCCCTGAGTGTCGCAAGATGTGGCCCAAAAAACAAAAAAAAAAAAAGAAAGAAAAAAAAAACTCACTAAAAGTAAATGGAATAGTAAATTCAGTTGTTTCATTATACTAGTCATATTTCAAGTGTTTTAAAGACAAATTTCAGTGCTAACTAAACATCTGGCTATGCCTACTGGATGCAAAATTTCTCTTCTATATAGAAACTTTCCAAAATCCTCATGATTGAATATAGTGATTTAGGTTTTTACCACTGTTAAAAATTTATTGCTGTGTTATCTATAATTTTAGCCAAAATTGAGTTTTACACAGATCTGTTCAACTTGTAGGATATAAACTATTAAGGAACATAATAAAAAGAAAGTAAGTAATGAGTGACTAGTTGAATATTGAAAACTGTAATCACAGCGTAATCCATCTTTAAACTACTCTGCATTTTTTATTTTTACTGACTACTCACAAATTCCCTAAGTAATTAATGGTTGATAGCTTTCTCTAAAACATTTTAAGCCAAGGAAAATTTTTGGAAGGAGTAAGATTTTTTTTCTTAATCTTCTGTTTCATTTAGCTGTAGTATTTTTAGACCAGAGGATTAAAGCTTCTAAGGAACCTAAACAAATATATAACAAACTTTTAATCAGTTCAAAATAAATTCCTCTTACTTTGTTTTGCTGCTCAGAAACAGACTTACCCTGGATTTTAAAGTCTTAAGAAATTATATAAAAACAGCAAAAACCAGAGAAAGATTTATATTGATCCTTAAGAAAAATAATGGGAAATCTCTGTAATACTAACAAAAGAAAATAAATATTAACGTACTAGTTTTTTGAGTAGAGTGGTCTAGCATAGGATACTTTATCTTTTTCTAAAGAATGATACTAGATAGGGCTTATATCTTGCACTATGACTAGAAATTTTTGAGATTTAAAAATGTGAATGTCATTTAAATATTTAATGACTATTTAAGACTTCCAGAAAAATGAGAAAATGAAGAAAAACACATTAAACACATCACTGATTAACTGTTTTCAAAGATCCTAAAATATCTGGATAAAATGACTTTGAAACCTTCTTCTGAAAACTTCTGTGACTTGTTATCTCTTCACAATTAGTATTTTAATATAAATATATGAATGTTTTGTGTTAAAAATAGAACAATGATTAAACATTGATTGGATGAAATAGTCTTGGAAGAAGTACCCAACTTAAAATAAAATATTAGCTTATATGTGCATAAGCATAGATAAGGATAAAACTAAATATATTTAGCAAACATAATTAATAAGTTCAATTTTATTAAATTTCATCTCAATAGAATATAAAACAGATGCAAAAATGATAAAACAGGTTATATTATATGGATTTACATTTCTAATAGAAATAAACAAACATATCATTAAAGTAGCTATGCTTTGCTAATTGAAAGGAAGAATTAATTTTAGGCATTAAAATTTCATGTAGACGGCCGGAGCAGTGGCACAAGTTGTAGGGCATTTGCCTTACATACCCTAACCTAAACAATCGTATGAACAATGAGAAGAAATAAAAATGTTCAGACTTGAACACCAAATCCAAAGCCAACTACAACAGAATCGATACCCAATCTACAACAGGCTGCACACAGAAGGGACCACTTATAATAGCAGCCCCAGGGGGCAAAGGAAGGGTGTTATGGGATGCATGCTGGGAACAGGTGGAGGGAGAACAACATTGGTGGTGAGAATGCCCCTGATTCAATGTCACTATGTACCAGAAATACTATTTTTTGTACCTGAAATACTACTGTGATTGATTTGCAATCCACTTTGGTCAAAATAAAAATTATTAATATAAAAATTAACTTAAATTAAATTGTAAAAAAAAGAAAATTGAAAGTATGAACAGAGAGACAGTACAGGGTTAAGATAGTTCATTTGCATACCATGGTCTACAGATTGAATCTCTGGTCTTATGAGTACCACCAGGGGTCACTCCCATGCATATAACCAGAAACAACCATGAGCATGCCCGATATGTCCCTTGCTCCCTCCCCCATAAATAAATAAGTAAATACATAAATGCATACATAATAGATACTGCTTGTCTACTGGAAATGTAAAGCTAAATTTCAAGTCAAACTAAGTAAAAACCATATAATCTTTTTTCTGTGGCTAAAAGTGGCAAAGTTTTCATTTATAAGATGCTTTCTTCTATGTTTATCATTTTTTACTCATGTAAAACATATGTTATCATATAACAATCAGTACTGTCAATCAAAAGACTTAGTAAATGCTAGAAGAAAATGCCCATTTAGGTTTTGGAGCCAGAGTTTGCTCAATTAGAATAAACAGGTTAGTAAATCTTCAGAAAATGATGTAATGTCCCCATTGTGAAATATAACAATTTTACCAAATTTTCTTTTAATGAAATTTTTAAAAATATAACTCCTTTAGCGGTTAGTTGTTGCAAGTGATATTAGGTAAATTATACATGTCTGTCAGAGTCAGCCTTCAGGAGTTGGAAAACTGGTGACAAGGGTGGAAAGAATGTTATACTGTGGTGGGATTGGTGTTGAAATATTGAATGCCAAAAACAACTATTATGTGCATCTCTGCAAATCATGATGTCTAAAATAAAACTAATTTTAAAAAGAACCATGTCAATTCGATTGTTGGACTTGTTCTAATATCCCCATAGACACCAATTTCGCCAGATGATACTGTTCTTCCTTTGCATGGACACATTAAAATGGGGAATTATATTCAAACACGTTCTTATCTTATAGAGATGGGAACACACAAATCTTGTAATGCAGTAGGACCTTACACCCTGAACATTGTCATAAAGACCTGGCTCATTGTTAAATAAGGTAGTTTATAGAAGTGTCCCTCCATTTAATGTATATATAAAAACCAAGTCAATTAGATTATTGGGCTTGCTCTAGCATTCCCATAGGCACCAATCTTGCTGGAAACTTCAATAAAAAAAATTGGTGAAAGGGTCCCTCAGTTTACTGCTTATGTTTGAACCAGGTCACTGGGATTGTGGGTCTTGTTCTTGCGGCCCCCTTATGCGCTGATAATGCCAGGTGGCATTATTCGTTGTTTGCCTGGGCACATTAAAAATGGAAAATACTATACATACAAATAAGTTCTTATCTAATAGAGATGGGAGCACACTAGTCTTGTGGTGCAATGGAACCTTACAAACCCTGAACATTGACATGATGACCAGGCACAGGCCTCAGTCACCCCTGAACCAGGGAAGCCATCTATGGAATATTCAGCGTTGTTTATGACATCACCTGAAAGCAATCCTCTACCGGGTAAGACCCTACTGCTGCTCTAACATCAATTTACTCAAAAGAGTCTTCCCTCAACACTGAGAAGATTTAAACAATAACACGACTTGCGTACTGGACAGGGCTTTCTGCATTGCCCTTTAATTGTGAGATGAAATTAGACGCGCTCCACACCATCCTGACTTCAATGTGGGATGTACAGATTCCAGGACCTTTAATACATAGGCGTGAGATCAACAACAGAGACTGTGAAAGGTATAACTGTATGGGCACTGCAAAAAATGACTGGGATTGGACAAACTGATTTGCCTGGAGCCTAGAAATGGTCTTCTGTCAGGAAACTTAAGGGATAGGGTCTCCTTGTACTTAGGTCAAAGTTTTTCCTTTCCATGACCCCCATACTTTGGTGGACCCATGCAAACAATAATTGCCACACTAACATTGTTTTTACAGTGCTCCTTTGACTCCAAACCTTAAAAAAAAGTTGATCACTATCACTAACAGGTCTAAATAGCACAAACTTGAGAACAGCAATCCATGTTAATTTATAAGAATTATGTCCTTGTGGTGTCTTATAAATAATGCACTGTATGCAGTACTGAATAGTTGCATCATCCTGATATAATTAATTTTGTGTGTATCCTGTAATTATGTTATGTTTTCAGAGAGCTTACTGTAAAGAACAAGATATACCTTTGATGTACTATACTAAACATTGAATGTGTTTGAGTTTAGAAGGGTAATTCTTCCTTATTAAAAAATAAAAAAAGAAAAAAAAGAAAAGAAAAAATGCCCATGTATATTTTCTACAATGAGTGGAGCATTGATTAGAGATTTTTCAGTTCTTCTATTACATACTTCAGTTATTATTCATCATTAGCAGAGACAATGTGTTTCTTTCCCTCCCTTGATTTTATTTAGCTTGATTTCTTATGAGAGAATATTGCAGTCTCATATAATTTTATTATACCATGTCTTGAAACTTATTCTGCATAAATTAACATAGAATAAAGAGTAAAAATTCTGAAACCATTCATTCCTGAATGAATAAAATCCAGAAAAGAAATGAAATTTAAGATTTTGCATCTTCAAGTTACTAATAAAATATATGTAGCTATACATATATAACCTATACACTATTATTAAGTGGTAAATAAATATTTTAAAGAAAGTAACCATAATTATGTAACTCATAGAAACAAGACTTTTAGACAAATCATCCTGTACTAATCAGATTATTCAAGTATAATCAGTACCTAGGGATTGGGCAGTTACCCTGAAGGTAGAATTCTTTCATTACACACGATTTGTCTTCTCAAGTATTGTTTTGTGTGGGCCAATCTCAATTCAATCAATATCAACAGTCTTAGAAAGCAAGCCAAATACTTTAAAAAAAACAATTAGATAAAAGTAATATATAAATATAAATATATATCATACTTGAATGAATGTACATTACATAATTATGTTGCTGAATTTTGTATTTTTATTTAAATACCATATTTTACATAGTTACTCATTATTTCCCACAATTCCATGTTCCAACACCAATTTCACCACCAGTGTAAAATCTCCACCATATCCCCCGATATCCATAAATTCCCAAGCTTTATCCATTAGGAGGGATGAAATATTTTACTTTATATTTATTGTTTATAGTTAACTGGTAACAAAATTATTTTTAATTAAGAAAGGAAAGTTTTGAAAATTACTATACCCAGAAATAGGGTTATTAGTTATTGTCTGAAGGTTTAATAAGTTTATTTTATTGCTATTTGATTATTCTGTTATTGGTCTTGTTCATTAACCATAGGTGGCTTTTATGCTAATTTGGTGTGTTCCTTCTAGAGTGACAGATCAAAAAATTTGGAGATGTTGTGTGGCCATGTATGTGTTTATCCTGTATTTGTCATGGGGACTCAACTTAGACCTAATGTGATTGGGCATTGACCATCCAATATCAAACCCCGGATTCCAACCTTAGAACTGCACAGTTCCCTGCAAGAGCACCAGGAATAACACTCCCCTGGAGAGTCCCTAATATGCTCTGGCAACAAATTGCTCCAAGCTAAGCTCATACGATAAAACAGCAACAGCTTGATCTAAAGGCAGGTTGCCCTAACTCATCACCTAAAAGTAAGATGAAATTAGATGACACCTCATCCTTTGATCTGAGCAAAACCCAAGATCACTAATTATAGAAGACTGACTTTGACAACTGCTACTGTGCAAAACTTTTCCTGAGACCATAAAAAAAGATTCTATCCTAGACTTCATCCTAGTTTCTGTGCAAAAACCAAGTTCACTAATTGCAGAAGACTGACTACAACAACCTTAAAGGAGTAGAACTGAAATTCTAAAGAAAGACTATCCTAGACTCTGTCCTAATCTATCCAAAAATCAAGATCTCTCATTATAGAGGACTGACTTTGACAACCACAACTGAGTAGAACATTTCCTGGTACCATAAAAAGATCTGGGAGTATGACAATGAATATGTCCTGAGCCAGTAGTTGAATCATGACAGTATGTTTAAAGGATTGAGAAACCCTGTGCCTCTTAGACCAAGGTAATTCCATTTCTAATTTCTAATTTCCTCAATACTTACTATGCCTATGTAAAACAAACAAGCGAACTTTCCACACCAGCCCCCTTTTCATCTATTTTTTTTGGTGGTTATTATTTTAATTCTTTTTATTGTTGTTTGGTTTGGTTTTGCATTTTTATTTTTATTTCTTTCTTCTTTTAAATTTTAATTTTTTAATTAAATATCTTCTAGACAGGAGCTCCCCTAGCTTTCTTTTTTCCCAACAGAACCATAGAACATGAATAATCTGGTTCTGAATCATAAATTGAGAAATAAAATGTGGATGGTCCCAGGGGCAAAGTAATCTCAGGAACATTGAGTAGAAATAAACGGGTGTGGCCCAAAAACCAAAAAAAAAAAAAATGAACATACTTAAATACCTACCCAAAGTCAACAACAATAGAATAAAGAGACCTAAACTACGACAAGCTATATACAAAAGGGACCTGTTACAATAGCAGTCCAGGGGTCAAAGGAAGGGTGAAGGTAGTGGAATGCATGCTGGGAACAGAGGCGGAGGGAGGTCAACACTGGTAGTGGGAATTGCCTTAATTCACTGTCACTATGCACCTTAAATATAACCGTGAAAGACTTGTCATTCACCTTTGTCTCATTAAAAATTATTAAAAATGAAATTTGTGATGAAGTGTTAATGTTGGGCCATTGTAGAGGAAGTGACTGGGTTGTATGTGCAGCTGCAAGAGCAGAAGTATAGAAGGGACTAGGTCTGTCTTTCCTCCTGAGAGTTCCCAGTTGATAGCTAAGAGGCTGGGACACCAATGATTTTTCACGGTTTAGTTTACATCTTTTTGAGAGCAAAATATTTCTATGGAGCTGACCCACGAGCTAGCATGGTGGTGGTAGAGGTGGGTAGTAAGAGCTGCCAGTACCTAATCATTTCTAAAGATTTTTTAAATTACTGGACAAAAGAAAGATTCTAGAATGTTTTAAACTCAGATAGTGTCTTAGCTAGAGAGATTTTAGAATGGGTTGCATGCTTGGCATAGCAACCAAATTTTGATCTCTGGCACCCAAATCTGATCAATATCATCTTCCAAACCCCACCAAGAGTGATCTCTGAGTGTAGAATTAGGGAGTAAGCCCTGAATGGATGTGACCAAAATTCTCCTATGACCCAACATAACTTACTTAGCTCTCAATCAAAATGTTAGAATTTATTAATATTAACAGTAACTGCCACACACAAAATAATTGCCACTAGACTACTCATATAGAGAGCACTGCAGCCAGGTTACAATTCCTGAAAAGCATGGGTGTGTGAACACCCTAGTGATGCCCATGACCATGTCATATAGACAACTATAAAATCTATGAGAATGTGACCCTGTGCTCTTATCTAAACACTGCACACAAAGTGAAAAAAGTATTGAAAATGTGGGACAAGCATAACAGTCAATTATTATGTGTAACCTTAGCCATCAACAACAAAAATAACAGAAGATGGGGAAAAATATTGCAAAGTACATAAATAGTAAAAATAATTTAAATATTTTTCTGGTATGTTGTGGCCTTTTACACTTGGATAAGTAGAATTAAGTTTTACATTTCAGATATAATTTAGTTGGTAAAAGAGATAGCATATACAGTAGTGGGTCAGGCAGTTGTCTTAAACTGGATTAAGCCAACCAGAATTAATCCCCGGTACCATAATTACCCTCAAAGTACCACAAAAAGTGGCCCCTGCCAGATGCCAGAATATAGATCTAGAAGTAAGTTCAGAGCACAACTAATGCAGTCTAAACAAATAAATATAGTATTTTATACCATTTAATCATCAAGCTAAAATTGTAACAGCTATCATATAAAATTTAAAAACTGCCTATGAGAGCAAAACTTATTGCAGTTTTCACTCCCAGTTGTCTCACCTACAGATGATTTACAAACACTTTTAAGGCAAGTTTATTTTTGTAGTTCAGTCTCTGAAACTGAAGTAGAGGTGAAGTGGGGTATTTCACAGCTTTTACAACACTTAGAACGATTATGTTGGAGAGGAGAGAGAAAGAAAAAAAAAGTTTTATCATTTTTGATGAACATGATAGCAACACAAATCCAAACTGAACCTATTGTTAGTGTTTAATGAGTATTGATCAAGCTCTGTCCTCCCATATATTTCACATTTACAGAGAACAGTTTTATTTATTTATTTATTTAATTTTTTTTTTTTTTTTGGTTTTTGGGCCACACCCGGTGACGCTCAGGGGTTACTCCTGGCTATTCGCTCAGAAGTCGCTCCTGGCAGGCACGGGGGACCATGTGGAGAACCGGGAGATAGAACCATGGTCCATCCTAGGTTAGCGCAGGCAAGGCAAGCACCTTACCCTCCGCGCCACCGCCCATCCCCTATTTATTTTTATTTTATTTTATTTTTGCTTTTTCAGTCACACCCGATGACACTCAGGGGTTACTCCTGGATATGAGCTCAGAAATTCCCTTTGCTTGGGGGACCATAAGGGATGCCAGGAGATTGAACTGAGTTTCTTTCTAGACTAGCACCCGCAAGGCAACGCCTTATCGTGTGTGCCACCGCTCTGGCCCCTGAACAGTTTTATTTTTAATTCTATATCATTCCATCTTAATTTTAATCTCTGGTAAAATTAGATTGTAGATACATTACTACTTCCTTCCCCTCCCAGAACTGACAGCTCTTCTCACATTTTTTAATTTCAAGTCTATATGGTTCTGCACTAATATGTTTCTTTAGAGAGAACACATAAGAGCACATTCTCACTAAACTATCACTGCAAAACTCACATGCATATAATGTTACTGCAGATATTGAAAATGGGAAATAATTTTTTTTTGCTTTGGTCACATACCCTTTTATCTTCAGAGGCTTGGTGCATGGGAGACCACATGGCACTGGGAATTGAATTTGGGATCAGTATTCAAAGAATATGATCCAGCCCATGAGTTATCTGCTCATTAACATATTATATCTTTTTATAAATGCTTTCTTTACATAAGTAATATTTCCAAATATAAATTAAAACCATTAAATAGAATGCTTCTTATTTATACCAGATAGATTCTACTAGATATGTTATCTCTTTTCTTAGGAAAATATTACTAGAATATAATAATCTTAAAGGATTGTTTTTACTCTAAAAATGCCATGCAAATCATTTTCCTGATATTTAGTTCTGAAATTCAATAGACTTCTCATGAGAATTTCTCCCAATTTTCTTTCCTTTACAAATTTCTTAGAATTTTCTTATTGCCGAGAAATTCTTATTGCCTACCTGTTAACATATGACCTAGTCAAATAAAAAATGTAAGCAAAAAAAATGTAAGCAAGTACTGTGATGAGAAAGCATTAAAAACATGACTTTTAATACTTTATTCTCATCACTTTTCAGACCAATAATAAAATCAATCAATAGAGCAGTAATTGTCTATATATTTAGTCTTGAAAATCATCACTATTTTAAAATAAATAATGTTTTTAGAATATACCCGTTTGTCAATTTACTCAACATTCATTAACCTTGGATCTCTTACCTCTTAGAAAATAATGAAAAGTACGAAAATTCTTATTTCTTCTAAGGAGATTGAAGATAAACTGTAAGATAACCCCCTACAGATCTTGCAGTAATAGTTAAATGTCCATTTGTGGAAGGTAGCACAAGTATCCATCAGTTTGGAAACTCATTGTGCAAATTTGTTTGTATGAAGATCTAGGGGTACAAAATAAGGCTGGAAACTGTGACTTTAAGAGAAACTACACACAACCAAAGAAGGTCATACAGATAGTTTAGTTCAACATCTGCTGAGATTATTTTCTCACCAAGACATAACTATATGATGCTATTCAAGAATCTGTATAGCTATTATCACTAATGGAAAGAAATTCAAGGAAGATTTTCACTTTTACAACATACAGCAATTATTTTGTGGCAGCTGTTAAAGGGCAACATATATCCAGGCAGAGTGACAATATCTTTGGTAAAGGACTCAATCCTTCCTGATTTACTAGATGTCAATGTCATTTGTTTCTTTTCCTCTATCCAGTGTACCTAGTCATGTTAGATTTGGTCAGGATCTCCTTGATCATGTAATAGCATTTGGTATTAAACTGTATGACATTATAATTGCTCTGGGTTATTTTTAAAACCACACAATCATATTAATACCTAATGTTACTGTTCTTTTAGCTCTTATGTGCCCTTTGGTATGATTTAGTAGGTTACTTTAGAGTCTGTGGAATGGTCACCACCTTTCTCTATAAATCAATAAACATTGCTTATCATATCAACTCTTGTAAGATTTAAAGCAATCCTACTTTTGATAACAAAGGGAACCTATAGTAGGAATAGGTTTAGGAGTAGTAAACCATTGTTCTTACTGATGTAACATCCCTCCCTTCAGAGAAGTTACAACTTCATACAGTATGTTACAACTTCATACTATACTATACTATATGTGTCATACTAACATCTAACGACAAAGTCAAGAAAAATGTGTTAGGGGATAACCGTGTGATGGCAATGAGGACAAGTTAGTTATGTTAAAGTAAGCCAAATATTAAGCCTCTACCATATTGAGAAAGCTAAATAATAGCCCTAATTTCCAAAAAGACTTTTTTATGGTACAAATATGGTAGCAGAGAGATTTCTGTGGATTATAGGTAGTTTTCCCTATATATTCAATGTAAAACTCTTTCCCTAGCATTTATGAAAACTGAACTCTTCGAAGTCCAGAGTAGATGCTCAAACCATTCCTATACAGGAGTGACAAAGATTTTCTCATAAACTCATTTTTTGTGCCACTCTTAAGTGCTGTGGCTGAATTAATGAATTTTCTGGTTATTATCTCCAACTCTCCTCTCAAAAATTATACTTCTCCCACTCCTTCCACAGTTGTGTAATGTCTAATTCCTATAATGCATCTTATATGCATCATTCCTTAATTACTATTAACAATGTTAGCAAGTTTTAAGAAACACACTAATTTTCATGTATCATTTTTAAAATTGCTTCTTCAAACATGCCTGCATTTGATATAACAGTCATGGTTTAGGAACCAATGAGCAAGTATAGCAGATAAGGTGCCTGCTGATATCTGATTCAGGTTTAATCCTTGGCACAGCATATGGTACCTTGAACTCTGCCAAGAAAAAACCCTTAAATGCAGAATAGGAAATAAGCCCTAAGTACACTGTGGAATGATTCAAAACCTCAAAAATGTCATAATTTAATATTTATTACAGAATATAGAATACCTACCTACCTATTTATTTTTTATTTGTTTGTTTGTTTACTTATTTATTTATTTATGTTTTAGGGCCTCACCCAGAGTTGCTCAAGCATTTCTCCTAGCTCTGTCCACAGAAATCACTCCTGGCAGGTGGATATGGAATGCCAGGAATTAAAATTGGTGAGCCTTGTCCAAGGCTAATATGCAACATTCTGTGCCATCCTCATATTTATTTTTTAAAGACTGGGACAATGTTATAGTAGGTAAGGCACTTGCACTTGCTTTGCATGTTATTTAGCTAATGATCCAAGTTTGATCCATGGCACCCTGTATATTCCCCTAAACTTGCCAAGAATGATTACTTAAAAAAGAGCCAGGAATAAGCCCTAAGCATTAGCAGATACTCAAAAATATAACATATATAGATATTAATGTATATTTAGCTATATTATATAATGTGGATAATATATATAATATATACTGTTATTATTGGTAGGTATGGTTCAAAGGTAGAGTGAATATCTTACATAAGCAAGGCACTAATAAATTATTACTAGAAATACAATTCATGTTATAAAAGCTTTTAAAATGTACTATCTTTAAATAAAAACTAAAACATTTTAATAAGAAAAATAACATGATATAGTTCAAAATGCTGTTATATCCTTAACATTTATCAAATCAGTGAATTTCAACCATTGACTTGGCTACTTTTATTTTTTCTTTGGGTCACACCCGGCAGTGCTCAGGGGTTACTCCTGGCTCCATGCTCAGAAATTGCTCCTGGCAGGCATGGGGGACCTTATGGAGCACCGGGATTCGAACCGATGACCTTTTGCATGAAAGGCAAATGCCTTACCTCCATGCTATCTCCCGGGCCCCGACTTGGCTACTTTAAGACCATTTCTCTCATCTTCAGTAGCATAACTTATTTTAAAGTACACAATACATAGGAAGGAGTTAATACTGCACAAATTTATCCCTAAGTAAGTAGTTTAGAAGTTCTTTATATTATGCTTTTTTTAACTGTTGAATGAGTTAGATCACCATACTAACAAATTGGCATAAACCTAAAGTTTCAGAACTCAAAAATTATTTAGTAATAATGTGGTATGATCCAGAGAATTTTCTGATCTACAATTAAAAAATGCCATAATTAAGATCTCCAAAGTACTGCTTACTAATTCAAAGTGCAAAATATTTTTATTCTTGGCACTAAAAAAAGACAAAAGCTTTTCTTGACCTAATTATCTTCCTAATTACCTTTCTCTGTTTTGATTTCACAACAAATTGTGTCAACTTTCTTTTTTATGTGCAGCTTATGCTTTTCAGTTGCATGTTCCCTTACCACATAATGAAATTTATCTCTATAGTTCACTGTTTCTCAAGTGTCAGTGTGAAAAACAATATTCTATATTCACTAAATTTGAGATACTTGCACTATCTACCCCAGATATTCTAATTTAGTAACCCCAAATTGAAGGCAGAGATATGAATATATGAATATTTATAAGCACTCCTAAGTGATTCCCAAGTAGGTGGTAAGAAATAATGTCATGAATAACAACCACATTTGGTAGACTCCTCAGTGCTTATTCACAGTTGGCCTTCCTGCAATATTTGTTATTCTTAATGATGCCACCATGAAATTTCATCTTCCCAGATGCTCACCAAGTCCTTGAAAAAGCTGGTTCTTTCACAAATCTTTAATATGAGTTTTTAAAAGTGATTTATAGACATCATCTACCATACTTGCTAAGTAATCTGAAGTTTTAGTGATTCCCAGACCTTTTCTTCTCAATATCTTTCAAAGCATTATTAAAATAATAATACAGGTAAGCCTGAGTATTTCTTGAATATTTATGAAGACCATTAAGAACAATGTCAAGTTCAAGGCTGTCCCTCAAACACATCCTTGTTATTTAATATCACTCTTTTCTCATTACCTATGACATCGTTGTTTTAGGGGGACAC
>PVKC010029156.1:0-15404 GCA_004027635.1 Crocidura indochinensis
CTCAGGGGTTACTCCTGGCTCTAAGCTCAGAAATCTCTTCTGGCAGACTCAGCGAACCATATGGGATGCCGGGATTCGAACCACCGTCCTTCAGCATGCAAGGCAAACACCCACCCTCCATCTATCTCTCCAGCCCCTTGTTTGATATTTTCACTGATTTGCAATTTAAAAAATTGAAAACCATAACTCTACTCTTTGTTACATACAAGATTACTTTCTTTGTCTTTTTTAGTTATTTATTTTTTTGAGGGCAGATTTTGGACAAACCCTGCAATGCTCAAAGTTTATTCCTGATTCTGTGCTCAGGAGAAACCCTTGGTGATGCTTAGGGTAGCAAAAATGTGGTGCCAGTCATATGCATGGTTAGTGCTCTATCCCCCTATATTAATACTCTATTTCCCAACCCAACATTACTATATTAATTACCAATCTAATACTGATATCTCTGCTGACAATTTCAGTAGTTCCCAGAAACTAGGTTCAATTGCTTCACAAAATTTTATAGCCAGATTCACTAAACTCACTTTTTATGTTGAGGTCAATAAAAACATCCTTCTGTTCTTATCTCCTCTTCATCTTACAATATTTTATTCTTTCTACTTGTTCTAGTTTGCACTTCTTTCCCCATCTCTTCCTCATAATTTTATTCTTTGATTTAGATTAGAATGTATTTACTTCTGATATTTTTCCTTCTATAGGTTTAGATACTCCTCATGTATTTCTCTAGTACCAAACATTTCCTTCATTACACCCAGTACATGACTGTCTTTTTTGGTGAGGGGGGATTAGAGCTTGTTTAGAACTTTACAAGGATTACTCCCAGCTTGGTGCCTAGACATCATTCACATCATTGTTCAGGAAATCATGTAGTGCTGGGGACAGAACCTAAAGTTCCCACATATAAAACATGAACTCCAGTTAGCCTGTTGAGTCATTTTCCTGGACCTATACTTGTATTCCTACTGCATGAGAATTTTCTGCAAGCTTCATGTGGACAGAAATGATTTATTTTCCACTGTGGTTAATGATCAATAAACAAAAACATCTATCTAGATGACTCTTATTTGAATTGAAAGCAAACCCATTCCCAAGTAAAACTGGATTCAAACCTATGATATTGCAACGTATACCCCACTTCACTCCAACCGAATTGAAAATAACAAAACATATCATACTTGTTCTTACGGATCCAAAAATTGGTTTGCTGTATGTTCTCCAGGAATCGCCACTCACTGTCCGGACACTAAATTGATAAGATCTTCCTGGACGAAGACCATGCATGATGCGTCCTTCTGATTTTTTGGTGCCATAGGGGTTGAAGACAGTGAGAGTATCTCTTGGGGACCACTGCAGTTCAAAGTCACTGTAGTCTGTCCAATCTGGGGGTACTTTCCACGTGATGGCTAAGGATGTGTTTGTAACATCAGCAAATGACATAAGACTTGGAGGACTTGGGGCTGTATGTAGGAGAAGGGGGAAAAAATCACATACTCATGCCTGAGTCAAACAAACAAATCTAATAGCAACAACATTGTGCAGACTAGTATTTTTAATTTTTAAACCACTTTGGTTATGAAGTCACACCTTGTGGTGCTTAAGGCTGACTCCTGACTCTGAGCTTAGGAATTACTCCTGGCATTGACTGCTTGGAAAACCATATAAGATACAGGGTGTTCAAAACTGGGAGAGAGTTTCATGTTGCAAAACAAACACCTTAACTATTGTGCCTGGCTGATTATACTTTTAATGTACATTGTAAAAAGAGACAATGTAATAATACAATAATAGGAGCTTCCATTTGTAGTGTTTACTGTATATATAATACTGTCTTCAATATTGTATGCACCTTCAAATTTAATTTTCATAAACAACAATTTCTTATGAGGATATAGTGGAGCCAGAGTGATTTCTGAGTGCATTGCAAATCTGTGGGGGTATTAATTCTCATTAGCTTTATGGGTGGGATTACATAGAAAACAATGTCTCACTGCAGAAAGCCTATTCATTGATCCTAGGATAGCATACAGCAATGAATGTCTTCTGTGTGCCGAGAAACAAAAATGTATAGGAAACACTGCTTTTAGCAACACAGTGATGAACTATATATGTATACCCATTTTACAAGTAAGAAAACTGAGGCGTGCTCTTTCCATTTTTCTAGAGGTAAATAGCGCAGTTGAATGAAAGAACCTAGATCTTTTGAATAATCTAGATCTTTCTTTAGTCCAGTACATCATAGCAACTTCTTTGTTTGGGGATTGCACATAGTACATCATCTGTGATTTTATTTCTTCTTCATAAAACTCTAGTTAAAAGGTATCTTTATTTTATTTTTATTGATTTATTTTGGTTTTAAGGTCACAACTGATGGTGCTCAGGGCTTACTCCTAGCTCTGTGCTTAGGTCACTTTTGGCTGAGCTTGGGGGACTATATTGGGTGCCAGAGAATGAATCCAAGTGTGACTCATGTGAGGTAAGTATCTCACCCACTGTGCTATTTCTCCAGGTCCTATAAACGTGTCTTTAGAAGCTACTCACTACCAACGTTTGACCCTTGACAACTATGCTCCTACCTGTCCTGCTCTCCCCGATGACTTTGTTGCTGAGATCTCCGCTGTGAGTTACCACCCAGAGCGTGTACTTCCTTCCAGGAACCAGGCCATGGAATTGCCACTCTGTCAGAGCCTTGTCTTTCCAGTTTTCCTTCTTTGTTCCATTGGGATTATAGAGAATCAACTCATAAAAGTCCAGGTCTCCAGAAGCTGGGAGCCAGCTGAACCAGAGGCTGTCTGTCATGTTCCGATTGGATCCCTTAAGATTACTCACAGAGGCTGGAACTGGAACATAGGGAAAACTATGATTGAAAACAACAGTTAGAAACAAGCATACTTTTACTTTTACTTACCAGGGAAACTACGACTTATATTGGGCACATGAACCAATTGAATAGATTATAGAGTCTGCCTATCTATCTAGACTGCATTTCATTGCATAATTGTTCAGAGTTTAAGCTAAGTATTTTTACACAAAAGTGGAATTCAGGGGCTGGAGAGATAGCATGGAGGTAAAGTGTTTGCTTTCATTCAGGTCATTGGTTCGAATCTCGGCATCCCATGTGGTCCTCTGAGCCTGCCAGGAGCGATTTCTGAGCATGGAGCCAGGAGTAACCCTTGAGTACTGTTAGGTGTGACCCAAAAACCAAAAAAAAAAAAAAAGAAAAGTGGAATGCAACCATTATGGAAGGCTTTCTTTTTTTAAAATGTGGCAGAGAAAGAGAACAGTGAATAAGGCATTTGTCTTGCACATGACTAACCTCGACTCACTTCTCAATACCATATTAGCCCTGCCAGGAGAGAACTCTGAGCAATGAGCCAGGAGAAGTCCTGAGCACAATCAGCTATTATTCCAAAACCTCAGAAAAATATTGTGATGGTGTTACCATAAAACAGGGTGCAATGATGTCAACAAATTATAATATTTTTGGTCACTGAAAGAGGTATGCAAATGACATTGCAAATAAAACATTGCAAACAAATAGGTAATTCATTTTATAGTATGCCACATGCTTTTATAAAATTAAGGGGCCAGAGAGATAGCACAGCAGTAAATAAAGTATTTGCCTTGCACACACCAACACAGGATGTATGGTGGTTCAAATTCGGCATCCCCATATGGTCCTTCGTGCCTATTAGGAGTGATTTCTGGGTGCACAGCCAGGAGTAACCTCTCAGCACTGCCAGGTATGACCCAAAAACCCAAACAACAAAAACTATATATATAATTAAATATTTACCAATGAAGATTAAAACTGGGTTATTAGTTTTTAACTTTATTTATAAAAAAAACCTTGAAAATGGTCACCAAAGTTTCCAGCTCTATCCAGCCCAGTCCATTTCAATGGTGGTCATCCTCCCCTAGATTCCTCTCGCATATCTACAGCTTCTTTACCTCCCCAGCATCTCCTTTTTTTCTCATACTATTTCTTTCCAAAATCTATCTCTACAGTAGAAGTCCTTTAGGGAGAAGGCGTGTTCACAGTAACTTGTACCACTGTGGAGTCACGCCACCATCTGTGTCATAAGTATGCTAATTTCATTCTTGGGAGAGTGAATACCGTTGTCTCTCTCTCTCTCTCTCTCTCTCTCTTTCTCTCTCTCTCTCTCTCTCTTTGGAGGAGCTTGAAACACTAATGAGCAGGTAAGGGAAGGCAAAGAAGACAAGCTGCCCTGGAAAGGGGAACATGGAGGCGATTCTGGTCATAGTCTAGGCTTACCTGCTGCTCCTTCCAAAGACAACATGAAAAATTTCTGTTGGGTGCCTGAAATGTGAGCTTCACATGGTTCCTCTCACAGTTAAGTCACAGTTGAGATGCTTTCTCTGTGTAATGCAGTTTCTAGTCCTGCCAAATCTCTTTGTCACAACATACTGTTTATTTCCTTCATAGGCATTCCAAAATCATTTCCCTTTATAATCTGCCATCTGGATCTTCTGCTCCTCTCTCTTAATGTAAAGTTCTATGAGGACAAAGGGCTGGTCTGCCTTGTTCATTGTCATAGTTCACCTTTGAGCACACTGCCTAGCACACTAGTGCACTCTAAATCCACTCTCAAAGAGAAGAAGAAATAGCAATAGAAAAATGGGAAATACAAATGATATGAAACAGGTGGGTTCTATTTCTTTAAGAGTCTTGGATTATGCCTTGCTTTCTTCCATTTTCCTGGAACTCTTTGTGTTCCTTTTATGCATTCCCGAGGGACTGCAATTCAGGTTCATTGGTTCCATTTAATGTGAACCTTTTTTTGGCACCTGCCCTCTGCTCCATTCTTTTCTTTTAGAAAACTGAAGGCACAGTTTGTGACAATACAATAACAGATTGACTATTGGTAAAGAGAGGAGCTAGATTCATAATCCCCTGGGCCCAAACCAGTAGAAGTAAAAGATCAGAAGCCGGTACAAAACCTGGCCACTCTGTTCTGGTATATATTCAAAGATCTGATTTAGACCACAATGTTAGAAGGTAACAAGTGTAATAAAAGTCTAGTCCTTAAATACAAATACTATCGAGGCTAGTCAAGGAAAATCTGTAGATACCGGGACAATTTGTCATTTATGATGGCTTGAGTCCCAGTCTTACCTGTTCTACCAAATATGAAAGATTCATTAGACAGCTCCCCACTGTGAGTTACAATGACCAATTTATACATCCGGCCTTGGAGCAAGTTCTGGAAAGAGAAGCTCTGAATTTTGGGGTCCACTTGAGCTCTATCCTGAAGAGATCGATCTGGGTTGTACAGGAAGATGTTGTACCAGTTGAGCTCCCCTTCAGAGGCAGTCCAGGTGAAGGACAAATGTCTGGTGGAGTTCTCTGTGATCCTTAGGTTGGTGACAGCTGCTGGGACTGGAAGAGCAGGAGCAACAGAGCGACATTGAATGTAGGCATCTGCCACAGCTTTGGATGGATACATTCCAATCTCCCCAAAACTTGGATTTCATGAGACCCCCAACATTGAAATTAGACACAGTAGGGAAATCACAACTTTGTAATGTTGAAACTGTTCAATGGAAAACAGTAGGAACAACGACAAAATACTAATGGGAAATAGTCTTCAAAAACATGTTTTGGGTACAAATTAATAGTTAAACCTAACTATGTAATTAAATAATTTTTTACTATTAAGATCTAAATAAGGGATGAAAAAAAGAAAAACAATTACTGGGTACTATCGCAGAGCTAAGCAATGGCTACTGTAGGGAAGGGAGACTGAAGGAGTAAATAGATGGGAAGACAGAAAGGATAAATTAGATTCCCAAGGATATGGGAAAGAAGAACCAGAGAAATGATTATAGTTTTTGAATAGAAAACATTTTTTTCCATGAGGCTTTGGTATTCCTTTGGTCTTTAGTATTGGCAAGAAGATTAAGTACCACCAAGACCAATTAGTTTCCAAACAGTTGGCAGAGATGTTGAAATTGGGATGTTAGTTCAATGGGCTGAGCACATGCTTTTCATGCAAGAAGGCCCTAAAACCTAATGGTTTGTGGAGCACCATCAGGAGTGACCCCAAAGCACAGAGGCAGAATAGAGCCTATGAGAGGACACTTGCTGTGACTCAGAAAGTCGGTTCCACCAGACTCTGCTATTGCTGGGTTGGCTTCCTAACCTTCAAACTGTGACAAAAATATGTCTGCTGTTTAAGCAGTCCATTTAAGGTATTCTTATTATAGCTACTTGAAAAAACAAAAAGTTGGATATAGTTAGAATTTGTGTCGAAATCTTGACCCTAGTTCACTTTTCTTATTTTTTGGTTACTCGGTTTTTACTTCATAATTTCAGGAAGTGGCATAATCTTCAACCAGATACCCAGGCAGAAATTCTGGAATCCTTTTTTATAGACCACATGCTGAAGTATTTAGGCATCATTTTTTTTTTTTTTTTTTTGGTTTTTGGGTCACACCTGGCAGCGCTCAGGGGTTACTCCTGGCTCCATGCTCAGAAATTGCTCCTGGCAGGCACGGGGGACCATATGGGGCACCAGGATTCGAACTGATGACCTTTTGCATGAAAGGCAAACGCCTTACCTCCATGCTATCTCCCGGGCCCCTAGGCATCATTTTTTGAGACGCTCAGAGAACCATGAAATGCCAGGGCTCCAACCTACACCTTGTGAAGGAGGGTACACCTAGCAGTGCTCAGGTGCTATTCCTGGCTCTGAGTTCAAAAATAACTTCTGGCAGGGCACAGGGACTATATGGGATGCCAGGGATTAAATTTGGGTCATCCACATGCAAGGCAAGCACTGTACTCAAAATACTATCACTCCAGGTCGGAGAGATAGCACGGAGGTAAGGCGTTTGCCTTGCATGCAGAAGGACGGTGGTTCAAATCCTGTCATCCCGTATGGTCCCCTGAGCCTGCCGGGAACGATTTCTGAGTGTAGAGCCAAGAGTAACCCCTGAACACTGCTGGATGTGACCCCAAAACAAAAACACCTTCTACATTCCACTCAAGCACCAAGAATGTCTTATTCAATGTCAACTGCATGTAAGGCAATTTTCTACCCATTGTGTTGGGACCACTATAATTACATGTCCTTCAGTGATGAAAGAAGCAGGCAGAAGAGTAGAGAAGGTGAGAAGGTGATAATCAGAGGCTAGAAAGTACATTGTTGGATGGACCCATGAGCCGAGATCTAGGGCATCCCCTAGAACCTGAAGTCAGAAATAGACACTTCCCATAAAACTCTAGTAAAGGACAATTTTGTTGATAATTTGATCTCCAGAGCAATAAGATAACAATTTTTGTTGCTCTAAACTGCAAAATGTGTGTTTTTTAAAAAGCCAATTTTGCTAAAATATAAATAAAGGCAAACAGACTCAATTGATGTGAGAAAGCCTAAAAGCCAACTTTTTAGACCCAACTGACATAGAAATATCAAATTATGGGAACATTCTTGTTTTGTCAATAAATATATATCTTGATTGGGTATATAATTGAAATAGCTGATCATATAGCTACTATGTATAAGACCTTGAATTTAATCCCTAGCAAGTACCATGTGGCTGTGCGCACTTCCTGATGTGCCTCCCAACAACAATATTGACCAAAAAGAATAAATGTATTTCAAGTGCCTATACTACTTATACAGAACATAAGGGATAGCAATGAAAGACATCTTGATACTAAACAATAAGTTAATCAGACACATTACCTGTTCGGCCTTCTGTTTGGGCTTCCTTACTAAAAAGGCCACCGCTGACTGTTAGAATCTGTATCTTGTATTTCTTTCCTGCTATTAGGTCTTCAAATTTGTGTTGTTTAATAGTAGCTGCCTCAGATGTGTTACTCAGAAGGATTCCATTTTCACTTAGAAGCAGGATATCATATCTTTCTGCCACGCCAATAGCTTTTTGCCAATTTACTATTAAAGAATGGCTGCTGTATGCATTGTCTGCAGAAATTCCCTGGACAGAGGCTGGAACTACAAAGAAGAGAAGCAAAAAAAAAATCAGGTTCCTTCACCTGGTAAAGAAATGAAAGGAAAACAAATCTTCCAAATTAACTGAAGATAAAGACAGTGCCTATATCTTATTGATGGTGTGACAGTTTCTATCTGTCTTTTCGTATTAAAGAGGAGGAAGTCTTTCTTTTGGGCCACACTGGTTGATGCTCAGGACTTCCTCCTGACTCTGCACTCAGGGATCACACTCCTGGCAGGCTGGGGAGGGGTCTATCCAGGATCCTGGAGTTCAAAGCCAAGAGAACTTGTACAACACTAGTGCCCTTCTTGCTGTATTATTGCTCTAGACTCCAAAGGAGAAGGTATTCCTCACCCTGAATTATCTGCACAACTGTTAAGATTGTTTTTGGGGGGTATCCTCTCTAAATTTAAATAGATAAAATCTTAAAGTCAGACAGGTAGAAAAATGAGTAATTCACACAGATGAATATCAGAGTGATGCATATGCAGATATCTTCTAGAAAGTACAAACAGTCTAAATAACTCTACATTTCAGTAAATATTTGGATAACTGAATGCCGTTACCTGTTTGCCATTTTTTATTTCTTTTTATTTTTGACTTTTTGATTTGCTAAGCCTGGTTATAGAGAATTGTGCCTCATTCTACAATTTGACTCTTCTCCACGTGGATACTCACCTGTCCTCCCCAGTGCCTCTACCTGGTTCCTCAGAGACCCACTGATGGAGGCAACCACAATCTGGTACTGTTGCCCAGCCTCCAGTCTGTGGAACGTATGCTCAGAGACATGCTTGGGAATCATCTGGGATTCAATATTTTGATTTTGCCTGAAGACAGACACTTTGTAGGAATCAACATCTCCACCACCAGGAGTCCAGTTCACCGTCAGGCTATCTGTTGCTCCATTGGGAGAAATGTGAATATTTTTGACAGTGCTAGGAACTGGAAATGAAAAAGCCATCATTTAGAGAATGAAAAGTAAAAATATTCATCAAAGATTTCACATTTCCTATGTTTTGCATCTACTACAAGATAACAGATGAGCAAAATAATTGACACCCATTGAACTTATTTTTTTCCTGACTTTTCTTCCTGAACTAAAGGTAAAGGGGGAAGTCATGAAGAAAACTCAGAAAACTCAGTCATGAAGAAAACTTATTTACTGATAAAAAAAAATGCCAGTAATGGGTCAGAGAGATAGCATGGAGGTAAAGGCGTTTGCCTTGCATATGAAAGGACAGTGGTTCGAATCCTGGCATCCCATATGGTACCCTGTGCCTGCCAGTTGCAATCTCTGAGCCTAGAGCCAGGAGTGCTGCCAGTTGTGACCCAAAAACAAAAAATGTCAGTAACATAGCAAGGGTCAAGATGACCATAGAGCAAATCTTGGTTTTCTATATACTATCTGTGGGAGAGTTTAAGTGAATTACTTAACCTCTGTAAGTGGCATTTGCATGATTTGAAAAATAATGATGACAAGTGTTATGAGAATTGAACAAAATGGGTCTCATTGCTGTGAGTTTGGTTCATAGCAAAGCAAATGAAAGAAATGTTAACTAGGAGAGCAACTCTCCCAATAGAGTTCTCAGTGCAGTTCAATCAACAACGTTTTTTTATAATTTAACCTGGAAGTCTCACAAGAACTATCCGGTCTAATCAATTCAATGCTCTTTCTCACAAAGCTCTGTTTTCTTCCCTTCATCATATTTTACTTTCATTAGCTCAGCTTGGGCAATCTCTTGCCCCTGACAAAATAATATTCTGCCCCTTGAAGGACAAAGTCCTTCCCTTTGTCTCTCCAAATTTCAATCGAATGCCTAAGTACCCAACATGCTAAATATACGCTTCACCTGCTTAGCAAAGTTCAAGAACCATGTTGGCCATTACCCGTGAAGCCCTCGATGAAGGCTGACTGCTGGACATCACCACTGATCGTCAAAACAAGAATTTTATACTGGCGTCCTGGTGTGAGAGAAGTAAAGCGATATTCGGTGGCCGTATTTACAAGGTGAAAAGGAGGAAACACTCTCATATCATTGAAGAGCAGTTGAATCTCATACTGGTCGACATCCCCATCAGCTCGTGACCAAGTCACCAGCAGGTCTTCAGTGGTCCAATTCCGCAAGGTTAGCTCTTTAACAGGCTCTGGGACTGGGGAAGAATATGAAGAGATACTTCAGGGAAGTGATAGATCAGAGTTTACCTACACAATAATTTATGAATCATATCCAGGGAGCTGGCAAACCTCTTCTCTCCCCAAATAAACCACTTGAACTACTTCATGCATAATTAAACAAGAAAAATTGGAAGCAACTATTAAAATTTTGGAATATTTTTCTGACATAAATCTTATATGTAATGTGTTGCTAGAGTATAATTATAAAATGAGTTATGATCTCAGTCTGAAGATAAAACAAGATGACTAGAATTTTGTCACAATGCAGGGCAGGAAAGTTAGATGCAACACTTGGCCTTCTGGCTTCCCCATTGGCTTGCTTTTATCTACGGATAAATAATTATAGGTATTATCTTGACGAAACAATGTGAGCTCAAAATGAGACTGACTGTGAATATAATTTACTGACAGTTTATTTATTATAGAAACAATTCAAGAATGAGAAAAATGATTATTCCAAGGCCTTCAAATTCTAAGCAATCATCAGAGTTTGCAATTGTTCTACTTACTTGTTCTCCCATTCTTTTGTTCACTGGCTTCATACTGTCCACTCTTTGTACTGACAGTGACACTGTACAACCGTCCAGGGATGAGTTTAACAAAGACACACTCGTTTTCTGACTTGGGGATGCTTTTAGTTTGAATGAAGTTGTTTTTGTTTTTAATGGTAACTTCATAGTTGTCAAAGTCTCCACTGGCATGCATCCATGATACTTTTAAGTAGTCGCTCCTAGCTGAGTTGCTAATACTAACGCCCTGGACTTTGTCAGGTACTGAAAAAGAAAACATAGGACAGCTAAATGTTCAGAGATCCTGATGGAGTTATTGATCACTGATGACAACCTGGACCATAAAAGAAAGCAAGCGGATTTTATTAGTTATGTATTTATTTGGAAGGGGGAAGCACATCTGGTTGGTGTTCAGGGCTTACTTCTGGCTCTATGTTTAGGGATCACTCAGGCTCAGGGGACCACAAGAGGTGACAGGGATTGAACCTATGTCAGCCACATGTCAGGTAAGCACCTTACCTGCTTTACTATCTCTCCAAACCCTGCATGTATATGCACATTGACTCAGATGACAAATTTTTGGAGGGGCAAGACTGTTACACTACTTAATCTATCCAGTAATATATTACTGTTAATATATTCAGTGTAAACGGATATATTAACAGAACCTGAACAATCGATTTGAATCCTGTGATTTTCATACACATAATTGTCATGTACAAGTTGGAATACTAAACATGAGAATTGATTTTTAGTGTTAATGAGGTTAACAACATTAATAATTTCACATTGGTGACTCAATATATGATGAAAATGAGCACCAAGTTAAAAAAAAAGAAAGAAAAAAGTAGAAGAGGAAACACATACAATACATAAAGAAATGTCTACTGGGATCAAGGAAATACAAGTCAATACAATGATAAAACAAAAAAAACTAAGAAGTTATTCCTCAGGAGAATGGCTAAATTAACTGATATATATGTATGTATATATATATATATGTATCTGTATATATATACACTTAGTGAAATAAAAGTAACAATTAATTTATCTCTTACTTTTGAGTCACACATAGCAGTACTCAGGTCTTACTACTGGCTCTGTGCTCAGGAATACCGCTTTGGTGCTTGGGAGTCTATGTGTTATGCCAAATTGAATTGGGGTTAACCACATTCAGGAAAGTACCTTAACACTGTGCTATCTCTTTAACCCAATTTTAACCAAAATTATAGACAAGAATTTTTGTTATTAACAACAACAAAATACAAAGTATGAATGTGTTATTAATATAATATTACATGAAAATTTAAGTCCCCAAAGATTACATACTATATATTTTAATGAAAGAAAACATTTCATTTTAAAATAACTTATTTTAGGAAATAATAGAAGGAAGAAGTCTCTTGCCTTGCACAAGGTCAACTCTGGTTTGATCTCCAGCACAGCATATGGTCCCTTGAAAACTACCAAGAGTGATTGGTCTTTGAGTCAAAGGCAGGAGTAAGCCCTGAGCAAAGTCTGAAGTGACCTCAAATTCCTCAAAATTAAAAAAGTAAAATAAAGTAGATCAACAAAAATTTTTGATTCCTGTATTTTTAAGATTGCATAATAATAAACCTATGCAAGCTGAAAAAACATGAGATAAAACTGGAAGTCAAGATGAAAATTCTTTGGAATTAATTAGTAGGGTGTCAAGCACAAGATTTGATGCAAATTATTTCATGGTCATAGTTTTTATTTTGGGTAATGGTTTCCCACGTATAGATGAAGTTGTTAAAATATTAGACACAAAAGTTGTTAAAATGTTAATAAATAAAGGTGACAACTGATACATGTCTTTTTGGGGGGGCATGCCTGGTGGTTCTCAGGGATCACTCCTGATCACAGTGTTCTGAGGGGATCACATATGGTCTCAATGCTTCAACTGGAGTTGGCAATGAGTAATACAAATATATTAATCACTGTAGTATCTCTATGGCCCAAAGCATAATTTCTCCTTCTTTTTTTTTGCATACTTTCTTCTTGAACTAAGAACTATGATTAAAGCTACTTTGTATATCTGAGGTTTTCCAAAATAAACATATAAACTATTATGTGTAGATGTAATTTTTCTCTTTAGGTTTTCAGTTGGTCAATTAATTAAACAAAATTTAGCTTAAGCTTTCTTTTCCACTTTCCCACAATACATACAATGATTTAGAATTTCGATATTTTGTCATCTCAATCATTTTTCATGCCCATATTCTGGCATCTAATATTTTTATGCCTATAAATTATACACTATCCTTTGTTGCTCATTGTATATGAATTACTTTTGTACTGGAATTTATCTCATCACAGATATGGAACAATAAGAGGTATTTTTCTCAAAGCATTTGCCTGAACTAATTTCAAATGTTGCCAGAATTTAATCATCAAAAAGGAAGGGGAAGGAATTCTGAAGTGAAGCTATGTGCAGGCTAAGAGAGGTCAATGATCCTGACAATTTACTTAAGGAAAAGCACCATTACAGAAAGAAAAACAAAGCTGGCGACATGCTAAGTCAGTTGAAGGCTCTCCAGGTGGAACTAGAGAAAATTGGTGAGAGCTGCTTTTCAGCACGGTAAGATGTTAGGAAACAGAATGAGAAAAATGGGTAATTTCACCCAAGAAACAGAACAGGGACATTAGAAAAGAAAAGAGCCTAATAGAACCAGCTTAAATCAACAAGATAACTCAGACATGGCTCTCTAGTGAAGCTGACTTGTTGGGGGCAATGGTTTTCCTTGATTAGTCATGTCCCAAATACAACTTCACACTGGTAAAGAAACAGGAGGGTGCTTTGAAGGAAGGATTGATTTTCCTGCAGTGAAAAACAGTTTGAGGGGCCAGAGCAATAGCACAGCGGTAGGGCTCTTGCCTTGTATGCCATCAATCTGGATTCTATTTCTGGCATCCCATATGGCACCCTGGGCCTTATCAGGAGTGATTCCTGAGTGCAGATCCAGAAGTAATTCTTAAGCACTGCTGAATATGAACCAAAAACAAACAAAACAAACAAAAACCAAGATCAGTTTTAGTAAAAGGCTTTTATAGTAAAAAATCATATGTATTTGATGTACACTTATGAATAGAGAGCAATGAGAAAGGAGGATATTGTAAATGAGTGACATGTTCTTTCTGGTGACTTTTATTTAGTTTTCAAGTAGATCAACAAAATGTATTTTTTTTATATTTCAAGTAGACATAAAGGTGTGTAAACAAAGATCCTTTTAGATCTTTAGTGATATTTAGTTTAAGTTGACATTAAGTTATTTAAATTTAAAGAAATCTCTCTTTCTGAGGGAAGGTAGGTGGGCCACACTCAGTGGTACTTAAAGTATCTTCCTGTCTGTGCTCAGGAGTGACCCCAGGTAGTACTCAAGTAACCATAAGTGGATTTGAACTAGAATCTGATCTAGGATTTGCACCATAAAAGGATATGAACTAGGATTTGAACTAGAATTTGCACCCATAATCCTCGTACTATCTTTCTGGTCCCTTACAATATGTCTCTTCATATCTCTGAGTTGTGATTTCAGAATTAGATACTATGTTGGATGTAAAGGAGAAAGAAATTGAACGTGGCTGAATCAGTCAACTATGTGATCTTGAAGAAACAAAAGGTTTAACTCTGGGATTTGAATTACAAAGAGGGAGATGAGATTAGATCATTCCAGACCCTACCAATGCTTGCATGTTTTTAACCTAGTTTTTAGTTGTTCTTGTTGTCTTTGGTCACTCCAAGAGGTTCTCAGTGCTTACTCCCCGCTGGCTCTGTGCTTAGGGATCATTCCTGGCAGAGGATCCTATGGGGTTCTGGGGATCAAACACAGGTAGGCTGCATGCAAGGCAAGAGTCCTGCCAGCTGTACTCTCCCTCCGCCCCTGATTTGTAACTGTTTTTGTTGTTGTTTCATTTTTTTGGGTCACACTTGGGCTCAGAGGTCACTCCAGGCAGAGTTTAAGGAAGTTATTTGGGGTGCCAGAGATTGAAACCAGGTTGGCTGCTTTAAAAGGTAAGCACCCCACCTACTGAACTATATCTCCAACCCCAATTTCTAATCTTTTTTAGTTCATAGAAATTATGAGTCTGATTAAAAGTTCCAAGTCTAACTCTTCACAAAAAAATGCACAAATCTTCTCTATTGTGAACAATTTCACTAATAACTTTGAGGTTTTCTATATTCCTAAATTTACCAGTGGGTTACCTAGTCATAACCTTTGGTTCATGTGATTTGTATATGGATCCTCCATTCATTAATGAGTGCCTGCTTCAGACTTTATATAAGAAAGTAGGATGGTATCAACTATACCAGATCTTCGAGAAATAATCATTTTCAAATACAAAATATTAGGGCCAGAGAGATTTAGCCAAGGCAATCCAGGTAGGAAACTACCTTGCATGTATCCGACTCAGATTCAATCCCTAGCATTCATAGAATTCCCCCAAGCCCCACCAGAGTAATTCCTGAGTGCAGAGCCAGGAGTAACACGGGAGCATTGCTGGATGAGCCTTCCACCCCAAAGGAAATCAACAGCAACTAAGCAAAACAAAACAACAGCAACAAAAACTTCCCATAGCGTAACAGCTAAGATTTGACAAATACTCATGTCAACTGTGGGACTGGGAAAATAGCTCAAAGAACTAGAATACAAGCTCTTCATATAGGAGGCCCAGGTTTAATCCCAACACTGCTTGGTTTCCCAAGTATTGCTAAGATG
>PVKC010029157.1:0-15207 GCA_004027635.1 Crocidura indochinensis
CTTCCTTCCTTCCTTCCTTCCTTCCTTCCTTCCTTCCTTCCTTCCTTCCTTCCTTCCTTCCTTTTCCTTCAGAGTGAATCTTTTTAAATCCATAGAAGGGAATGGGGCCCAAAGCATGGGAGTCAAACCACCAAGTGTGTACGATCTTGTAATTTTCAGTTTTAAAATTGCCATTTGGACCTTTAAAAATGTTTTCTCTTTCTTTGCTGAGTCTCTAACCTTTAGAGTCATATGTCAATTGCCATACACCAATGATGGTACTCATAATAACAACCACTGTAAAGTTCTTTTCTGGTATTTTCAGCGAACAGATCTCAGAATTAGCCTCTACTGATTACCTTTTTTCTCTTTAGTGGTTCTTTGTATGTCAAGAGATTTAGTTCTGGACATACTTAATATGATTTCTATTTTATTTGTAAAGCAGTGTCCATTTATGTCTTAATGGACAACTAATGTGATATGCCTCAATGATTTTATTTCTTTGCTGAGATTTCTAAACTTTACATTTATGTATTATATTTATTTATTATTACATTTCTTTGCTGAGATTTTTAATCTCACTTATTATATTTATTACATTTATTTTCAAGTGGCTTTCACCAGCAGAGGTAACTATAGTAACAACTGTTATAGCTAGAAGTTTTATCCATTAGCTTTTGCTTTTAAAGACATCGAGTGTATCCAGTGGTGGGGACTCAGGTGCATTCTATATACATACATACTTACATACATGCATACATATATATGTATATCTGTAGATAGATATTTGAGCTTCCCTTTCCCTACCCCCCATTATGATTTTCCTCTCAGTGTTGCCTACAGTGAATATATCTCTGTATTCTATTCTTTAGTCCAGAAAGAGGCTGGAATATTGTCAGGAGTAGTCCCTAAAGAGCACAATGTAGGTGTGGCTCATATTTTCTACCCCTCAAAATATAGACTGTGCATATAACAAACACCAGCTTTTTTGTTTTCTTATTTTATTTTATTTATTATAATAATAATTTTTATTTTGACCAAAGTGGATTACATAGCTATCACAGTCATATTTTAGGTACCTATTAATTTTGAATCAGGGGAATTCCCATCACCAAAGTTGTCTTCCCTCTGTAGAGTATTTTGTATTTATTTGATGTATTGTATTTATTTTGTATTTAGAAATAGAGAAACTTGAAGGGGCGGCCAAAGGAGACAGTTGGAGAGAGACAGTTTGACAGTGACAGTTAAAAAGAGGCAGTTGGAGAGAAAGGATAAAAGCAGGGAGCCCAGAGACAAAAGGGAGAATAAGAGAATAAGGAAAAGGGCCCACAGATAGGAGACATATAGAGAATAAGAAGAACTGAGACAGAGAGACTAATAGAGAATAAGAATAAGAAATATGAATACACAGAGAAGAAGATACAGTAGATAATAAGAAGAAGGCCCAGACAGAAAGAGATTAGGACAGGGAGGAAGAGATGTATAGAGAATAAGAGAGAAATGAATAGATAAAAGAGACAAAAAAGGGAAGAGACAAAGAGAGAATAAGAGAAAGGAGCCAAGACAAAAAGAAAGACTAAGAGAAAATACACACAAGAGATAGAAACAGAACAAGAGAAGGATGGATTTACTCCACAACATTTTCATGCAACACCCTCTACCCCTGTTTCCCAGCTTGCATTCCATGTACAACATCCCTTACCCCCAGGTTGCTAGTATAAGTGTCTCCTCTTTGTCTACTCATTTTAGATTGGGTATCAATTCTTTTATTGTTGGCTTTGGAATTGGTGTTCAACTTCAATTATTTTTTTTACTACTTAGTGCTCATACAACTGAACAAGCATCACATTTTTTTTTCTTTTTTTGGGGTGTGGGGTGGGGTTGGGTCACACCCAGCAGCACTCTGGGGTTAATCCTGGCTCCATGCTCAGAAATTGCTCCTGGCAGGCTCGGGGGATTATCTGGGATGCCAGGATTCAAACCACCATCCTTCTGCATCTGAGGCAAATATTTACCTCTGAAGCACCAACTTTTTAAGAGAAATACAAATGCTAGAATGCGCTGAGAATGTGCAGTTGTTTAAGATCACAAGTTTGAATTTGGGCATACTCATGATGAATCAAAATGCTCTGAGCATGTTCAAGATAAAGGCACCAATATTTTCTATTCATGTATTTGCCAACTTCAACCCTGACATGGACATGGAATATATAGTCTTGCAAATCTATCCTTGATTCCTTAAAATAAAATGAATTCTGACTGTCTGTCATAAACTCCTACTTACCAAATCAGAACTTTTTGTACAGTTCAGACAATCCATTATCTGGTAACATTAATTGAATGAATAAATGACTTCTAGAAAAATGGGAGTACATTTATTTAAACCTCACTGACTACTTTGTAAGATATTTCAATGAAGTTCTATCTCAAAAATTTAAAAAGATCAACATAAAAGATCAGATACAGAGGGTAGAGTGGTTGTGCAGGCAGTGGAGCTTTGCCTTTTTTGCATGCACTAACCTAGGAAGGACTGCTGTTCAGTCTCCAAACATTCCATATGGTTCATCAAGCCAGGAGTGATTTCTGAGAGAATAGCCAGGGGTAAAACCTGAGCATCACTGGGTGTGGCCCAGAAAGAAAAGAAGGGGAAAAAAGCTCAGATGCAAAGCACTAGGGAAGGAGACACTAGAGCGAAGGCCCTGATCTCTGGCCACTTATGTCTCCGATACAGTTCACTGGCCAAAAAAAAAGTCTCCAAAAGTTCTTCATATTCATGTATTTTCACAGTATTAGAACTCTTTGGGCAAATCAGAGGCATACAAATGTCTCTGTGGGGTATATTAAAAGGTTACAGATTTGACACACAATCAGAATGAAATCCTTCCCTTTATAAAACAAGAATAACAAAAATGGATGAACTCTTTTTTACTCTATCCTAGAAACACTATAAAAATCAACTTTCATAAGAGTAGAACATGTAAATGCAGGGAAAGCTACAGTTCTTACCTGAACAAGGCTACATAGTTGATCATGGGCCATCCGATGATTAAAGACTTGGTCACATCAATGTTCTCTCTGGCATCTTTTATGCAAGTACTCATCCAGAGGTTGCACAATTTAATTTTATATTTTATCTTAAAGTTTTTACATCTGGGAACATAGAAACCAAATGAGACTTTCTGTTATTTGATTTTCTAAATGTCATGGAAGCTTCTGTGATAAGAGGGTAATTTTTAGTTATCAGGCAAAAAAAGTCCTTGTCATTATTTTGTAGTCAAGCACAGTCATTTTAATGGGTCTAAGACAGCCTTGGAAATAGCTGCTACATTGACTCTTATGCATGTCTTGATGCAGAAAATTGCCATGAAATGACTGTTTTGTTTTTCTGTTTGTGGAGCATTACATTAGGATCAAAAACTCAATTTGATTTATTCATGTAGTTTTCTGGGTCAGACCCGGTGATCACCTGGCTCTGCCACTCAGGAAGAATTCCTCTTGGCAGACTTGGGGGACCATGCTAAGTGTAGGGGATAGATCGAACCCCACCTAGCCTTGTGCAAGGCAATGGCCTACCCACTGTACTATCTCTTTGGCCTCAGGTTATAAAACAATTTTAAATGTGCTACTGCTAAAAGCAAATCACAGTTTATTGAAAACATGCTTCCTTCCAAGAAGATCAAGTCAGTAAACAGATATTTCAATACACACACATCTTTTCATGCAACTTATTTAGGATTAAGGGATTTTACAGTGCTTTTCCACCTGATGAGTTTAAAAGGCAACAATTATGTACACATTCTTTTTTTAAAGAGTTTGTTCACCCCTTGAAATTTGGCTAGTATAAAACACAAACAAAAAGCAAACTGCAGCCTAAAAGCAGAGCCTGGGACTACAGTGAAGGGGTAAGAAAGAAGTCAGAGGCAATTTACACATATTATTCATCTTGGGGACTGAGAAGGTAATCTGCTTTAATCCAGCAATGAATTTTCTTTCTGACAATATCGCGCTAACCTCTCTCCCCTTCCCTGAGAATCCGGATATTCAAACCAACTTGTCTCATGACCTGAAAGCCCCAATGAAATCAAAGCTACATTACCTAAAAGAGCCCCTCAATGTCTTGCAATTCAGAGTATTGACAAGGAGCATTCTCCAGCAGCATTTAGAAAGTGACAAAGAGCACAGAGATGGTGACACAGTAGTGTCTTCCCTAGAATTCAAAACTTTTCTGTTGTTTTTTGGGATTTTTTTTACTATTTCTAAAATAATTAGTGTGAACACTCATTAGAAGCCAATACAGATAGAATGAACTGTAGAATATTTTGTATTTATGATATGTAATTATTTTGGTATGAAGAGAAATAAAGTTTGAAGGGGAGGCCAAAGGAGAGGCAGTTGGAGAGTGACAGTTGGAGAGAGAGGATATAAGGGGGAGGAGCCCAGAGAGGGAGGAGCTAGCTAGAGAGCCAGGAGAAGGAAGATCCGAGAGAGGGAGCCCAGAGACAGGAGCTAAGAAAGAAAGAGAGATTGCTAGAGAATAAGAAGAAGATGTAAGTGGATTAATAGAAGACAGAGACAAGGGGAAGAAGAAGAAAGGCAGAGACAGGGACAGAAGAGAAGATAGAGACTAGGAGAAGAAGAAGAAGAAAGGCAGAGACAGGGACAGAAGTCAGAAGATTAAAAGAGAAGAGCAGAGACAGGGAAAGAAGAGAAGACAGAGACGTATAGAGAATAAGAAGAAGAGCTGAGACAGAAAGAGAGACGACTAGAGAATAAGAAGAAGCAAGACATAAAGAGAGAGATTAAGGGAGAAGAAGAGAGAGAGTGCAGAGACAGAGACAGACAGGGAGGAGAGAGAGAGATTGAACGAGGGAGAAGTAGGCTCTTTTGGCCAAACCTTTTGTCCCCCCAAACATATTTGTTTGAATCATTTATTGCGGACGCTTATGGCCAAGGCCTCCCCCACAGCTCATGGCTGGATATATCAGCCGTGGGTTTAGCAACTTTGTGTCCCAACAATGAACTACATGATACACTAAAAAATACAACTACCCAGTAAAATACAAGATACAGATTCACGGTAGACTCAGAAGTCAATACAGATAGAATGAACTACATGATACACTAAAAAATTCAACTACCCAGTAAAATACAAGATACAGGTTCATGGTAGAGCAACTGTATCTGATGCCTGGTATGTATACAGCAGAAAATATTACATAAGATATGTACACATATTTAGATCACTATGTACTCCGCAAGCAGTTCTAGTTTGACTCTACTTTCCCAGTATAGATATTCTTCACAACTCTTTCTTACTTATTTGCTATGAAGAGGATTTTCAACACTAAATTGAATAATTTGGGGAGAGCAACACAACATTATGTTCATTTGATCATAGAGGAAAGTCTTTCAATATTTCAGTGTTTCAGTATGATGTTATTTTTGGGTTCATAGCAGATGAGTTTAACTACTAAGGAAAGTTACGAAAAAAATATGACTCTTTACAGAATCACTGCAAAAATCTAGAGATTTGTTCATTTTTATGAGCAAACTGTGAAACAAAAGAGAGAAAGATATAGAAAAATCCTAATCACACTGTACCACAAATGCTTAAGTACATGGAATTCAGCTTAACACAAGGTGAAAGACACAAAGAAATCTGAAGATAAATGACTCTAATCAAAGAGGATGCAAGGCAATGGAAACAATCTCTGTTAATGGATGAGAAAGATCGTTAAAATGACAATATATCCAAAAGCCCTATTCATACACAATGATTTCTGTAAAGATATCCATGACATTTTATTCTTATAAAATTTCATTGTGACCAATGTGATTTATAAGTCTTTCCCATTATACTTAAGGTACATAGTGACAGTGAATTGAGGTAATTCCCACCATCGGAGTTGTCCTTCCTCCACCCATTCTCAGCATGCAACCCACACCTCCACCCTTTGCCTCCTGGACAGCCTGTTGAAAAGGTCCCCTTTGTGTATATCTTGTTGTACACTGGATATCTTGATTCTGTTGTATTGACTTTGCATTTGGTGTTTTGGTCTGATCATTTTTTATTTCCAGTCAATGTTCATGTGACTGTTTGGTCCTGGTACCATTCACTTATTTTTTCTCCTCAATTTATGAAGCAGAACAAAATGATTCAGATAATACTATTAAATCAAATCACTACAGATTTTAGGGATGGTTAATATGACACATTTTTATTTAAAAGATATCTTATTTCTTGACAACTATTTAGGCAATAGAAAACTACCCATCTCCTGGAAGGCATGGTATTTATTGACATAAGTCTGTAATTGTTTGCCTAATGCCAGGTCCTGTTCTAGCAGCATTACAGAGTCTCTTTTGGAATTTCTATACACACTGACCTGCATAAAAGCTCCTTTGGAGTACCTAGTGCACCAGCTATCTACTGGCCAATACTCACAGATTATACAGGCAAATTCTCAATCCAGTAGTGGGAAGTAGCAGAAAGACATATACTATCACATGTTATCCTTCCTCAATTGTTTCATGTTTTAGGAAAGAAATGCTCTTTATTAAATGGAAGAATTTGTATATATTATCTGAATGCTTGCTATGAGAATGAACATAAAAGCTGTTTTCTGAAAAATCGTCTAAACTTGTGCACAATTGCTATAAGGATACCATCTCCAGAAACAGCCACAGTTGTCTATAACATCATCAGGAAGCAAACCTCTACCAGGGGAGAACCTACTGCTGCCATGGCATCGACTTACTCCAAAGAGGGTTCTTTTTAACACCCAAATAACTTAGCAACAACAACAACCAGCTTTCAGGGCAGGGCTCTTTGCATTGCCCTCTAATGGTGAGGTGAAACTACAGGATGCTCCCCATCATCCTGACTTGGGTGTAGGTTATGCACAGAAACCAGGATCTCTAATTATAGAAACCTAACACCAAGAACAGAGATTGTGTGAAAAAATTTTACTGGGACACAGAGATAGATTGACTCAGGGGTAGGACAATGGAGTATGCCTGGAGCCCAGAGTTGGTCTTATGCCAGAATACTTCAGGAGTAAGGTTACCTTATATTTAGGCCAAGCTTTTCCTTTCTATTTCCCCTATTCTTTGCTGAGCCTATGCAAACAACAATTGCCACTCTCACACCATTTTTACTGTTTTTTTTTTAACTCTTATTCTTACTAAACCTTCTGCTATTGCTTTAGTGAGTTCATTGGTGATACAATAATTTTCACAAATACATTCACTTCTGAACTTTTTCATCTTTCTTTAGTTTTTAGTTTCTTTAGTTTTTCATTCTATTTTCAATTTTTTTGTAATGACTTTGTTTTTGATCATCTAGAAACAAATGATCAGTTGTGTCAACCATATGATGCATTTTCCATAAATAAAGTTTTTTTTTAAATGAATGAAAAGGGCAGTGGGATACAGGGTGCATTGATTGTGGGAAATGTTCTTGGATGAAAGGTGATGTACACCATAAAACTGAAAATCATGAAGCACATTCTAAACACAGTGTTTAAATAAAAGAAAATAATAAGGATGAGGGTCTGGTGTGAGCAAGGAGGAACCTAAGCACCTAAGGGTATGGCCTCCAAAACAGACAATAACAAACACAAAGGACTAAGGATGAGCACTTCAAATCTTCTCTTCAAATATACTGTCTTTTTTTTTTTTTTTGGCTTTTGGGTCACACCCGGCAGTGCTCAGTGGTTACTCCTGGCTCCATGCTCAGAAATTGCTCCTGGCAGGCAGGGGGGACCATATGGGACACCGGGATTCGAACCGATGGCCTTTTACATGAAAGGCAAACGCATTACCTCCATGCTATCTTCCGGGCCCCAAATATACTGTCTTAATGGATTTATTATAGTCCCATCTCCACTTAGAGTAACTTAGGTCACTCACACTTTTTAGTATTCCTAATTCACATAGAAAATTCTCAAAATTATATTCCATGAACTATACTTATTAGTTATTCTGCATTAGTGGATAAAAATCTTGTCAGTTCATAACAACTGATATAAAAAGTTATGAAAAATAAATGTGACATTGGGACCAGAGCAGTGGCATAAGCAGTAAGGCATCTTCCTTGCCTGCGTTAGCCTAGGGCAAACCATGGTTCTATCCCAGGGCATCCCAGATGGCCCCCCAAGGCCAGGAGTGATTTCTGAGCACATAGCCAGGAGTAACCCCTGAGTGTCACTGGGAGAAGTCTGTAAACCAAAAAACCAAAACAAAAACCAGAAACAGAGATTTGCCAAACAGAGCAGACTTCTGTGAGAAAAGGCCATTCAGCATGGAGTAAAAGAACATCACGGCTGCCAATATATATAGAAACATTTTTTTCTTTTTGTATTTCAAAATGTTTCATACAAATAACCAGAGGTGTCAGATAAATCACTTTGATGCTAGAAATATTCAGCACAAAAAATGACTTGCGGTTAAGAAAACAAGTGGTATTTGACTCTAGTTTTGTCCTTATTGCTATGAGATTAAAAAAATCCACCAAAAGGTAAATCTCCTTCCTTCTGAACAGCTCACTGCATCATGGATGGAACAGAATGTATCATGCTCTAATAAGTAAGAACTGTATGACTTTGGGTCACTTTCTTTATTGAACCCCCAAATTTATGTCGCACCATATAGAAGGGACTTCAATACTTGAATAAACACAGTTAAAATAAATTTTCTGAAAAAACACAACATGAAATTCACTTCAGATCTTGGCTAGACATGGACACCTTTGCTTCCAGACATTTTTACAGTAAGTTCTGGGAAGAAAGGCTGTTTAGTAGTAATACCATGGTATAATGCTTGTGTATGTTATACTTACTTGATCTTACCAACAAGTAATAAATCATTGTACAAGATCAGATAACGTTGCTGTCTCTCTCGTCCTTTCTTGAATTCTACAGTGCCTTCATATAAGAGCATTCTTTCAGCAGATTCAAGAGATGATGTTGTGGCTAAATCCCTGCTGGCAGAGGGTCTCATCCTGGAATCATCAAGCACACAATCTTTAGTTTATAAGATTACCAAATCAGGTTTCTACAACATCACAGTTTCTCATATAAAAAAACTCATGTTTTCTGGCAGTTATTTGGTTCCCTAGATGTTCCAAGTCTATCATCACAAAGTATCTTTAATATTTCATGAGAAAAGCTCAAATAAAGCAAAGCTGAAAGCTAACAAACACGGGTATACCACAATTTACAGTCTATCAGTAAAATGCTCCTATCTTAGGTGTTTAATGAGTTTCAAACCTTGCATTCACCTATGTAACCCAAGCTCTGTCATTAGTACATTCTCACTCCAAACATTTCTCAGGTACTATATCATCTACAAAAGATGGATTTGCCTCTAGTAGTTTTTTTCAATGCAGGATGATAACTGTTCACTAAAAAAAAAAAAAAAATCTAGTGCCAAACACAAACTTTTAAACACTCAATTCTCTGAAATAACTAAAACAAGCAGATTTTACTTTAATTCCTACTCTATAAAACTGCCTAGCACCTGGGTTCATTGAGTATACAGTGTTGTGTTAAAACCCCAGATCATTACTGCCTTTTGGCACTCGCCAGCCCAGAGATTCCCACTCTTGTTATAGAGAGACCTAACCTAGAAGTACCACTTTCAGAGATGTCAATGTGGATCCCCTCTTTGGGGTTGTTCCTTTGACTTCTTCTCTTTTTGTAATGGGAGTAGTGGGGTAATGGGGAGATGATGTAAGCTCTCAACTTTCTCTACATATGCATCTATTCAAGATATTTATCCTTTTCCTTGATCAGCTCCTAGCCCCAAAAATTCCTCATAAGATTTTTTCAGACATAACCACCAGTAACAACTATTCTAACATTTTTACTCACTGAAGATTAGTTTTGTCTGTCCTAAAGTTTTTATTAATCTGCTTGTTTGTTTAGAGAACCCCATCTGGCAAGGCACAGGGCTTACTAACAAACACAGGTATACCACAATTTACAGTCTATCAGTAAAATGCTCCTATCTTGGGTTTTTAATGAGTTTCAACACTTGCATCCACCTATGCAACCTGAGCTCTGTCATAGTACATTCTCACTCCAAACATTTCTCAGGTACTATATCATCTATAAAAGATGAACTTGCACCTAGTATTTTTTTTTAGTGCAGGATGATAACTGTTCACTAAAAAAATCTTCTAGTGCCAAACACAAACTTTAAACACTCAATTTTCTGAAATAACTGGAACAAGCAGATTTTACTTTGATTGCCTACTCTATAAAACTGCCTAGCACCTGGGTTCATTGAGCATACAATGTTGTGTTAAGACCCCAGGCCATTACTGCCCTTTGGCACTCACCAACCCAGAGATTCCCATTATGGTTATAGAGTTACCTAAGCTAGAAGTACCACTTATAGCGATGCCAATGTGGATCCCCTCTTTGGGGTTGTTCCTTTGACTCCTTCTCTTTTTGTAATGGGAGTAATAGGGTAATGGGGAGATCATGTAAGCTCATAATCTATCAACTTTATGGTATGTGGTTTTCTCTACATATGCATCTCTTCAAGAAATTTATCCTTTTCCTTGATAAGCTCTTAGCCCCAAAAATTCCTCACAAGATTTTTTCAGACATTACCACCAGTAACAACTATTCTAACATTTTTACTCACTGAAGATTAGTTTTGTCAGTCCTAAAGTTTTTATTTATCTGCTTGTTTGTTTAGAGAATCCAATCTGGCAGTGCACAGGGCTTACTTCTGGCTATGTACTCAGGGGCCATTTATGCCATTGCTTGGAGACCATCTGTAGTATGGGGAGGAAACCCACCCAGTTCAGCCCTGGGCAGAAATGAGCCATACCCTCTCCCTTGTACTCTCTATAGCACCCAAAATTTCTTAAGCATGGAGCCAGAGCATATTTTCTTTTGTACAACATACTGTATTCAAAGTGTTTTAAGGATTAACTCATAGGATTACATTTAAAGGCTAGGGCGATGGCAGGAACTTGCCTTGCAGGCAGAAGGTCTGGGTTGGCTCCAGGCACTGTATCCTGAGCTCTATCAGAAATGATGTCTGAGCAGTCTGAGCACTGCTTGGTGTGGCAAAACTACTCAAGTCTAATATGTTGTTCCCTTTATCACTAATTTATATCATTATATTGCTCAAGAGTAATCTAACATATAAGAATAGGGTCTGAAGTAGTAACAGCACAGATAGGGAGAGGTTGTCCTTGCATATCTGGCTGACCTGGGTTTGATCCTGACATTCCCTGTTATCCGCTGAGTCCTTGACAAAAATATTCAACGGTTCATTATTATAGTTAAAATTGCTATTTGTTATTAAGATAAGCATCCTCAAGCTATTATTAGTAGGTTTTAAGTATTGCTTTCAGGGCCATTTGGTTTTTATTGTCAACTACTTAGCTCTGTACTCTTGCTTGTCACAGTGTCAGTCACAGACAATACATAAATACATAACTGAACAGTAATGATCATCCAAGTGATGACTTGTATGTGACAGAACTTGATGTACAAAAGTAGACAGTCTGTATTGACATGTTGATCCCTTGTTTAAACAGAACTTTCAAATAATTAAAGTATTGATTTTGGGGTTTGGAATTAGCAGAAGAAAAGGCTAATTCAGTTTAAAAATTATTTGCATTCTTTTTGTTTTGTTTAGTTTTTTGTTTTGGGCCACACCTGGTGGTGCTCAATGGTTTCTCCTGGCTATCTGCTCAGCAATAGCTCTTGGCAGGCACAGGGGACAAAATGGGATTTGAATCAACCACCTTGGGTCCTGTATTGGCTGTTTGCAAGGCAAACACCTCTGTGCTATCTCTCTGGCCCCAAAAATGATTTGCATTTTAAATCAATTGCAAAGGATTTGCATATGTAATTAGTCTATTCCCTACAAAGTATCCTCACAATAATTCCAAAATTAAGAAAATTTGATGATCAATGTGCATGCCTATAGTCTGCTCAACCTCTAAAACTACTGCCAGAGATGCCTATGAGTTTAAGAAGTTAAAGACTTCTTTAAAAAACTTAACATTTGCTTAGCCAGGAGTAACCTCTGAGCATCAAACTGGTGTGCACCCCCCAAAACAAAACAAAACAAAACAAAACAGAACAAAAACTTAACATTCTGGAGGTGAAGCAGTTGTGCAAACAGTATTTGCTTACATGCACAACAAAGGACAAACTGTGGTTCAATCCCCTGGCATTCCATATGGATAACATAATCAGATGTTAACTACTACTAGTTAATATATTTACTGATTAGAGTAGGTGGATAACCTTACCATGTCATGCAACACCAGAATGATGGACAGCAATAAGAATAGTCTGAAATGGTTTCAAAAAATACAAAGCTCAATTATCTCTTGATAGGAAAAATATGGTTGAATGTATGGCAATTTCAGTGTTTCTTAAAACTTTATACAAGTATATAAAACTCTATTTAGGGTAATAGAACATAAGTGTTTCCCCCTGTGTTCTACACAGGACTTTCAAATGCTAAGTAGGAACCATATCCTAATTATGAAGTACGTCCTGCATATGATTTGATGTCTAGTTATAATCCTCGGTCATTTTCTCTCTTCTCCAACAATAGACAGAGAAACTTAACCTGTCTCAATAAATTAAATGCTTTCTAGTGTTGTGGTTTTCAGCCACTTACCCAAGACTGATGCTGGCCCATAAAAAAATAAAATTACTGCTGCTTAACACATTGATTTCATTTTTTATTAGATTTCAAATATAATATAGAAAAATACTACTATAAATAATGGTTGATAGTAGTGCATCAGTAGTTCATGAAGTATTTTTCCATTTTACCTGTCTGTAGGTATAGAACAGGGGCCTGGGAGATAGCATGGAGGTAAGGCGTTTACCTTTCATGGAAAATGTCATTGGTTTGAATCCTGGTGCCCCATATGGTCCCCCGTGCCTGCCAGGAGCAATTTCTGAGCATGGAGCCAGGAGTAACCCCTAAGCACTGCCGGGTGTGACCCAAAAACCAAGAAAAAAAAAAAAAAGAAGAGCACTTGAGGCTCTGTTGAGAAGAAACAGACCTATCCACATGCGCAACACATATATGCATACTGTTCCAGAAACTCATCCAAATTTTCGAGGGTAGATGGTTTATTACTGACCCCTGGTCTCAGATTTAAGTTTTGCTAGAAAGGGGGCATAGCAATATTCTTTCATTGAAGAGCAGAGCAATATGCCTTCCAGAAACTCCCCAAAGCAATTTTTGTCTAAAATGATTATAAGTGGGTAATAAAAGTTACATGTATACATATTAAGAAAGCTGCATTGTCATTTTGCCTCTCTTCAAAGCTATTTTTCTGATTTTTCTATAGGTTAGGTAAAATTATGAATCTATATGGATTCTACTTTATTTAAGCTAACGCAAAGATACAGTGATGCAAATAACTCAAAACATCTTAAAATATGTCATGACACCGTGCTAGCTTTATTTGGTAGTAAAACACCTTCCTCTTAAATTTGGATTAGACATCTATATACTTATATTTCCACTGATAAAAACGTGATTTGGGGGCTGGTAGGGCAAACTCTCTTAAAATATGCTGAGAATTTGCAAGACAGTGACTTAAGTTTACTAATTGGCTCTCCATATGTACTGGATGGAAGCTGGGACTCATCTCCTTGGTGCACTCAGGAGTTAGAACAGTACCTTTCCCTGTGCCCCTGCATTTACTCATTCCTATCCAAAGGCACCTGAGAGGCTGGTGAAATATTCACAAATGACTGCTCATAAAAGAAGGATATGGGCCCCAAGACATAGCACAGTGGTGTGGTGTTTGCCTTGCATGCAGGCGACCCAGTTCAATTTCCGAAATTCCATATGATCCCCCAGCTGCCAGGGGCTATTTCTGAGTGCAAAGCCAAGAGTAACCCCTGAGCACTGCTGGATGTGGCCATAAACCAATCAATAAATCAATAAAAATACTCTCTTTGTAGAAAAGAAGGGAACAACATGTTCAAAGCACCAAATGAAAGAGTATTCAACCTACTCTTCACCTTGAAAAAATATTTTCACCAAAAACCAAAAAAGGAAAAATAAATTGGGGCTTGAGAGATAGCATGGAGGCAGGGTGTTTGCCTTGTATGCAAAAGGATGGTGGTTGGAATATCAGCATCCCAAATGGTCCCCAAGCCTGCCTGGAGCGATTTCTGAGCATAGAGCCAGGAATAACCCTTGAGCACCATCAGGTGTGACCTGAAAACCAAAAACAAATTATATAAAGAAGAAATGATGCCATTCAGATTTAAAGGAGTGACTAAAAACCTTTACAGACAATCAACAACTACATGTAAATCAAACTTGCAAGGAATACTAAAGGTTTCCTAAAAAAAAAAAAGCAAGGCACTAAATACAAAACAACAACATGAACAAGAACTACCACAACAGGGGAAAAAAAACCACAGAGAAAAAGATAGCAACACAGTCATTTATATCAGTTTTTCTGAATGCCCATTAAAAATAGCATAGAGTGGCTGAATGGATCTGGAAACAAAATCTAACTTAAAAATAGGAAATACAGTTAAATTTGTGGGATAAATACAGACTCAGCCATGAAATGAAGGAGAATAACAATTTAAGTTAATGGTAGATGGAAAAAAAGTTAGGGACATAAACCTAAGAACATTCAACCTAAAGGAAGTCATTAAGAAATAAGTATGTAGGGGACCGGGCGGTGGCGCTGGAGGTAAGGTGCCTGCCTTGCCTGCGCTAACCTAGGTTGGACCGCGGTTCGATTCCCCGGTTCCCCATATGGTCCCCCGTGCCTGCCAGGAGCAACTTCTGAGCAAATAGCCAGGAGTAACCCCTGAGCATCACCGGGTGTGGCCCAAAAACCAAGAAATAAGTATGTAAAAAAAAGAAATATGCATGTCATTACATACAAGTTGACCATAAATGGATCCTGATGTTCTGACTCTATCATATATACAATGAACTATATGTATATACACATATTTAAACATATATACATTATATACATACATACATATATGTACCGGTATATAGAGAGACCTTTTTAGAAAGATATTACTCCTGGACCACAAAAGGCACATCGACAAGAACACAGTAACAGGGGCACATTTCAATACTTCACTTTTATCATTGGATCAGCCAGACAGGAAGATCAATAAAGAAATGTGAGACCTAAATAAGGAATTGGAAGAACTGGAATTAAATGCAAGATATAATGGCCTCCAC
>PVKC010029158.1:0-15206 GCA_004027635.1 Crocidura indochinensis
TAAAAAAAAATCGATCAATCGATAAATGTGTGGAAAAATGACTGTTTTGTGTGTTTTTTTTCTTTTCTTCCCCCCCCCCCCTGCATAGGCCAAGTAACCCCCTTGGTCTAGGAGATATAGGGTTTCTCCACCCCTGAAATATATTGTCATGGGATTAACTATAGACTCCTTGCATGATCATTTACTCTCCCCTCTGTGCTTTTGTGGTGGATGGAAGACTTCTGCTTCGTCATGTATGGTAAAATCAGACTGCCGTATCTAGAGATCTTGGTGTCTGTACAGCTCAAGGAATGAAGCTTATGATGAAGTCTCTCTTTGTGGTTCTAGCAGTTCTGCTTCTTCAATGTCGCTTAATCCATCTTTTGTAGTTGGTGGTCTTGGTTGCTCCTAGGATGTTGCTCCAAGGATGTTGCTCCTAGGATGGAACCTGGGATAGTCTTTCGTTATGCTTCGGGAAAACCCATTCAGTTGCGATTGCCTCAGTCGGACCTCTGGAATTGGAGATCTTGTTTGTTGAAAAGATCATAGACCAAAAACTAGGCTAGAGCTTTCTGTTGCTGTTGTTGTTGTTGGTCCCTGAATGCATACTGTCCAGTCCTGATTGTAACAACCAGTCACCTGTATATAGCAATCTTGGCTTTTGCACAGATCAAAGGGTGACATGTTTTCTGATTTTGTCTTATTGTTAGCTGATGAGGAAGGACAATTTGCTCTTAGATCAAGTTGTTCCCATTTCCTCATTGTCAGGTTATCAATTTAGTACTGGCGAATGTTGGCAGCAGAGCAGCCTTGTGAATGCCCTGGAGTGGATTTGGCTCCTGGAGCTGTTGTGGAGAACTCTGTAGTTTCTATCTCTGGGCTCCAGGAGTCAAGGCTCTACGGTTGGTGTCTACAGCATTACTTTCTCTGTTCACTAAATGTGGTGGGGTTCTGTGTTGTTTTTCTATTGTGACCTTTGCACTTTTGTAATGTTTTTATGTGATGTGCTGGGGGTCATGACTATAAGAAATGAGTGCCATGGATTGAAGTGAAGCAGCCATGATCTTTTTATGGGGCCACTTAATTTATGCAAGTCCCTTCCTTGATGTAAGCTGATCAGCTCACTGAATCTTTTTACACTTGCACCTGCACCCATGGTAGTTCCCCAGACTGTTCATTCTTATACTGCCCTTATACATCTTATACATCAGCTTTACTGATGTTCTATTTAGGTGTTTCATTAATTATTTCAAGACTGGTAATGTAGTTTCCAACTGTAATTGTGAATTTTATTTCTCCATTCAGGTTCTCTCAATTATTACTTCATATTCTTTGCAGATCTACTCTCTAGCACATTGAATATGGTTGTTTTCTTGGTTAATTGGCTCTTTTCTGATTAACTATAATATCATTTAACTCTGTTGGCCCCCTTTGCTCCACACTTTACTATTAAATAGCCCTTTTTTCTTTCTTTTAATTATTTATGTAATATATGTAGTTTATTTATTAAATTTCCTGTTATATTTATGTGAAGTTTTTATAGAGAGCAGATAGTACAATCATAAAATTCACTATTTCTCTTAAATAGTGTTTAACCATTTACACATACTGTAATTCTTTTGTTATGCTTTAAATTTTTCCAGTGTACATTTTTCTTACATGATCTAGATGAATATTTCTATTAACTATTTGTAAATGGATATATTTTTGTAGTTATAAAGAGGAATAATTTCAATTTGTACCAGTAAGAATACTAGGAAGGTTTCTTATGATTATTGTTTTAAGGTTTCATGGTTCATGAACTGGCAAGTCAGAAATCTGTAGGTCAGACCAGCAGCAGACTGAAAATCCAGGCAAGAGCTGATACTGCAGTCTTAATATAGATTTTTTTCTTCTTTTGGAAGCCTAAGATTTTGCTCATAATTCCCTCAAGTAATTTAATGAGATACCCCCCATGCCATCAAATGCAATCAACTTTACTTAGTGCTACTAACTGTAGAAATTAACCAATCATATTCACAAAGTACCTTTACAACAACACCAAGACTAATATTCAATTGAGTTATTGGGTATTATAGCATGTTGTTATAATAATCATAACATACTTTGTATATTTTCTTCTATTTGATTAAAATGTCAATACTTTTATAAAGGTGAAATATTGTCATGAGTGGCTGTTTATTTGTCCAATAAATATAGAGCAGACTATTTACTGGACAGTAGGAAACTATGATAGTTTCATGTAGCAATTTAATATTCCATAAACTAATAGAGAGAGGGCGGTTTTTAAAACTTATATTATGAAGCATAACTTAATTGCAAATTTGGAATACCCAGCTTGCATTTGGTATATCTTAAGCATTTAAAATTGTTTATATTTTTCAAAATCAAGCTATTTTTTTACATATGGTTTCTTGGGAAGAAACATCAACTCTCCCAGTCAGAATAAGAAGATGTTTGTGATATATTTTATAGAGATAGCATCTCTTTTATTTAATAACTTTGTTAATTTGCTGCAACAAATTGGAGACTTGTCAGCATGTGATATGCATGAAATTAAATTGAGAATTAGCAAGACTTTAGAGAAAACAATTTGTCAACATTTAAAAATGCTGGTTGGATAATTGCCTCTTTAAAAGATAAAGTTCGTCACCAATTTTAAGCTGAAAAGACATAGGGAAAATCATTTGAAAAAATGATTACAACTACACAATATCTTAGACTCTAGCACTTGCATTAGGAATTATTGCGTTTTGTACACAATGTTCATATATTGATGAATAAAGAAACAAATTTCCCAGTGAAACCACAATCATCTTATTATGAAAGAAAAACTAACACCCTGCATTAATTATGTTACTGAGAAGGTAGAACTTCTCATTCGAAACAATTAGATAATTCTAGAAAATAAGAAAATACTTTTAAAATGCATTCTATGAAACTAAGGCAAAATACAGGATGGGCTGGAAATGAAGAAGACATAGAGCAAGCTGATAGTGAGGATATCCAGGATGTTGTGAATTCAGATAAGCATGTTCTCTGAAAGTCAGAGAACAAGCAGTTACACATGTACTTAGAAAAGGTGAAAAAAAAGTAGAAACTCAAAAAAAATAATAAAAGAATGCATGGGAAAAAGAGCCTGCTGGAATAAGGACTAGCCCACAAAGGAGGAAGACATTACCCATGTGACCTAGTATGGACTCCAGATTCTAACTTCTTCCATAATTTTCCAAGCTTCCATGATGTAGTCCTTAATCATTACAGATTTTCCGTGCATCCCACAGTCTCAATAAAACTGCAAGTTATTCTTGTAAAAATAATATTCTTTTAATGACTTATGAAGGATAATTTGTGACAAGATATTGCAAGGTGATCTTGAATGAAGAAGGAAACCCAAAAAGCAGTGGAAATTTTCAGTCTTTCCAGAGTTGATGTTGCTTGACTGTTCTAATGAGAGGCTGGCAGTGAGAACCATTTGAGATTTGAAAAAGTGGAGTCATGATTAAAAAGCATAGTCTCACATACAATGGGAGGAGCAAAGACCAAAAGGAAGAACTAGTGTGCAGATTATTCTGTAGATTTAAAGGCCAGGAGGGCTACAAAAACATTAATTAACTGTTTGCTTGGCTAAGTAACCATCTGAAGACAGGTAGACTAGGAGACAATTTGTGAAGGACCGTCACTCTTTTGCAAAGTACCATATAATACTATTTTTTTCTACCACCCTACTTTTAACTAATTTTTAACTAACCTAATACATTTCCTTTTTTTATAAAATTTTTATTTAAGCACCATAATTACAAGCATGATTGTAGTTGGGTTTCAATCATAACAGAACACCCCCCCTTCACCAGTGCAACATTCCCACCACAAATGCTCCCTACTCTCTTCCCCCACCCATGCCTATATTTGAGACAGGCCTTCTACTTCTCTCACTCATTAACATTGTAATGCTAGTTGTTAGTGTAGTTATTTCCCTAACAGCATTCACTTCTCTTTGTGGTGAGTTTCATGTAGTGAGCCAGTCCTTTTGGCCCTTAAACTCTAATGTTTTTGGCATTTTTACAATAATGCCATTGATTTTTTAAAACCTACAGATGAGTGAATCTATCTGTGTCTATCTCTCTCCCTCTGACTTATTTTACTCAGCATCGTAGATTCCATGTACATCCATGTAGGAAAATTTCATGACTTCATCTCTCTTGACAGCTGTATAATATTCAATTGTGTATATGAACCACAGTTTCTTTAGCTTTTCATCTGTTGAAGGGCATCTTGGTTATTTCCAGAGTCTTACTACTGTAAATAGTGCTGCAATAAATATAGGTGTGAAGAAGGGATTTTTGAATTGTATTTTTGTGTTCCTAGAGTATATCCCTAGGAGTGGTATAGCTGGATCGTAAGGGAGCTCAATTTCCAGTTTTTTGAGGAATTTCTATATTGTTTTTTATAAAGGCTGGACAAGATGGCATTCCTGCCAGTAGTGAATAAGAGTTCCTTCCTCTCCATATCCCCACCAGCAGTTCTTTGCGATGTGAGCCAGTCTCTGTGACTTGAGATGGTACCTCATTATAGTTTTGATTTGCATCTCCCTGATGATTAGTGATGTGGAGCATTTTTTCATGTGTCTTTTGGCCATTTATATTTCTTCTTTGAGGAAGTGTCTGTTCATTTCTTCTCCCAATTTTTTGATGCGGTTAGATGTTAACTCTAAGCCCTTTTGAAAATCTGTATGTTTAATAGGTTTCCCTCCTCTGAAAAATGTACATGAGCCAACAGAATAAATTGCCAAGAATCCAGGGAATCCCTCACTAGGGAATAATCCAACAAACCCACCTGATAATCATTAGTTAGTAATGTTATGAAGAAGAAAAACTATTCTATATAATTGCCCCAAAGAAGCATTGGTTTAAGAAAAAAGAGGGATTTTGCCCTATATTCATAACCAGATGTCAATTGTTATGTCATGTTTGAGAAAGGAATGATCTCTGCTATAAATGACTTAAAATTTAGTATCACCTTTAGATTCCTTCTCTTCTGGATGACACAGAATGTTTTTTTTTTCTCTTTTTTTCTTTTTCTATTTTGGAGGGGTGCCCAGAATCTTAATTATTTTTTTCCTAACATATATTTTGTACTCACCAAGGCTTTCCATAGACTGGCCACCATTGTCAATCTGGAATCATAATTTTGCATACCAATACTTACTTGGGCATACTCCAGCCAGGCAAGAATGATTTTTCTAAAGTGTATGCATTGGGGTTGGAGCAATAGCACAGAGGTAGGACATTTACCTTGCATGCAGCAAATCCTGGATGAACTAAGTTCAATTGCCAGCATCCCATATCGTCTCCAGAGCCTGCCAGGAGTGATTTCTGAACTTAGAGTCAGGAGTAACCCCTGAGCATCACCAGGTGTAGCCCAAAAACATATACATAATAAATAATAAATAAAATAAAGTGGTATGCCCGTCTGCCACTGACCTTGAATCAGCCAAGAAGAGCTCCCTGAACTATTGTAACCATGAACATTTTATTTTGTTTTCCCTTTTTTTATTTTTATTTTCTTTTTTTTTTATTTTTTTGGTTTTTGGGCCACACCCAGTGACGCTCAGGGGTTACTCCTGGCTATGCGCTCAGAAGTCGCTCCTGGCAGGCACGGGGGACCATATGGGAACCGGGGGATCGAACCGTGGTCTGTCCTAGGCAAGGCAGCAGGCACCTTACCTCCTGCGCCACCTCCCGGCTCCCACTTTTTATTTTCTTTATTTAAGCACCATGATTACAAACATGATTGTAGTTGGGTTTCAGCCATAAAAGAAGCACCCCTCTTCACCAGTGCAACATTCCTACCACCAATGTCCCCATCTCCTTCCTTCCTTACCTGTATTTGAGACAGGCAATCTACTTCACTCACTCAGTAACATTGTCATGATAGTAAGTATAGTCATATCTAACTAAACTTACCACTCAGTCCTTCTAGCGCTCATCTCTGTTATCTCTGGGCATTATTACAATGTCTTGGTTTTTCTATAAACCCATAGATGAGTGAGACTATTCTCTATCTATCTCTCTGCCTGACTTATTTCATTCAGCATAATAGATTCCATGTACATCCATGTATAGGAAAATTTTATGAATTCATCTCTCCCTATGGCTGCTTATGCAACCATTCATCTTTAGCCATTCATCTGTTGAAGGGCATCTTGGTTGTTTCCATAGTCTGGCTATTGTACATAGTGCTGCAATAAATATAGGCATTTTGCATTGTGTTTTTTTTTTGTTCCTAGTGAATATTCCTAGGATTGGTATAGCTGGATCATATGGGAGCTCAATTTCCAGTCTTTTGAGGAATCTCCATATTGTTTTTCATAAAGGCTGGACTAGACAGAATTCACATCAGCAGTGAATGAGAGTTCCTTTCTCTCCAAATCCTCACCAACACGAATTGTTCTTGTTCTTTGTGATGTGTGCCATCTCAGTGGTGTGAGATGGTACATTATTGTTCTGATTTGCATCTTCCTGGTGTAGTGATGTGGAGCATTTTTTATGTGCGTTTTGGCCATTTGTATTTTTCCTTTGAGTAATTGTTCACTTCTCCCCATTTTTAGATGGGGTTAGATTTGTTTTTCTTGCTAAGTACTGCCAGTAACTTGTATTTTTTCGGTATTAGCCCCTTATCTGATAGGAATTGGGTGAATAGTTTCTCCCATTCTGTGGGTAACTTTTGTATCCTTGGCACTATTTCCTTAGAGGTGCGGAACCTTCTCAGCTTAGTATAGTCCCATCAGTTTATCTCTACTTCCACTTATTTGGAGAGAGCCGTTTCCTCCTTTAAGATGCTTTCAGTCTCAGTGTCATGGAGTGTTTTACCTACATGTTTGCTGCAGGTGTCTTGCTTCTCAGCATCTCTAGTGGGGACGAAATCATTCACGAGCGAAAAGCGAGCATATGAGTGGCCAAATATGAAATAATGAAACCATACAAAATAAATTGTATGGGGACCCTCGTCTTCAATAGATGTGAGACAAATTTTTTACTTTCATGTTGGCAAATATACACAAGTCTCTGATATGAAAGGCATTTTCGCACTGACAAAAGGAGGAGAGTCTTAATAGAAGGGACACAATGACAATGGGCACTAGAATAAACATATCAAAAACTAGTTAGTACAGGTGAAAAGAATCCCGAGCTGAAAGGGAGAAAGCAACAGGAAGTAACATAAGGAGAAGTGGGTGCGGGCAACGAAAGTCCATCCTCTGTCTTTAGGGTAGCAAAGGGCTGTAGTTTCTACCTATGAGAAAAGATGAAATTTTTATGCTACCTTGACTCCAAGTGATGCAATTGACTGGTTTGATTCTGTAGTTTTAATTTCTGAAGAAGATCAGATTAATTAGATAGTGGGATATTAATTGAGCAGATCAGGCCTGGAGTTGCAAGTGGTCCTCTCCTTTTGGGAGGACAGAATTATCTCTGAAATGATAACACAAGAATTAAGTCAAAGCATCATAGCATTATTTATTTCAAACTTATTATGAAGCAAGGTAAATTTCTTATAGTCATAATATTTAAATGTATTTTATATTCAAGTAATTAATAAAGTAGTGGTAATAGGAATGGCTATTTTTGAAGCTAGAAATATAAGGAAAATAAGCAAAAGTTTTGCCATAATAGCAAGTTATACAGAAGATTATAAAATAATTATTCTATACTTAAAAGAAATTTTTGTTAAGAAAATCACATAATTGACATAATTGATCATATTGTATATATTTTTAAATAAAGGAGAGAAATTTTATTGAAAAAAATCATTGAAGAAAATAGGGAGAGAATTTTTTTTGAAATGGAAAGTTAAGTAGCACATGTTCTTCAATATACCTATGGTTTCAGGCCTGATATCAAGGCCTTTAATCCATTTGGATTTGACCTTTTGCATGGTGTTAGATGAAGGTCTGAGTTTGCTTTCTTGCAAGTGGCTGACCACTTGTGCCAGCACCACTTGTTGCAGAGGCTTCCTTTTCATTTTGCATTTATTGCCTCTTTATCAAAAATCAATTGATTGTATATCTGGGCACATTTCCGAACACCCAAATCTATTCCATTGATCTGAGGGTCTGTTTTTATTCCAGTACCATGCTACTTTAAGAACTATAGCTTTGTAATACAATTTTAACTTGGGGAAAGTGATGCCTCCCATACTCCTTTTTCCAAGGATTATTCTAGCTATTCGCAGGTGTATATTGTTTCAAATTAATTTTGGAAGTGTTTGATCCACTTCTTTGAAGAATATCATGGGTATCTTTAGAGGGATTGTTTTAAATATGTACAATGATTTGGGAAATATTGTCATTTTAATGATGTTAATACTACCAACCCATGAGGAGGGTACGTGTTTCCATTTTCATGTGTCCTCTTTTATTTCTTAAAGCAGGTTTAAAATCAAAAGGATAGAAATTGTAAAGACAACCTTCTCAGATCATAGTGCACTGAAATTAGAAACGAACTACAAAGAGACACCTAAAACAATTTCAACACCTGGAAACTTAAACAGCTCACTACTGAACAACCATTGGATCAGGGATAAAATCAAAGAGGAAATCAAAACATTCTTGGAAATAATGACAATGAAGACATAAATTACCAGAATTAATGGAAAACAGCAAAAGCAGTACTAAAAATAAAATTTATTGCTTTGCAAGCACACATCAGAAAGGAAGAAGGGGTCTATATAAAAAGCTTCAATGACACAGCTTATTAAATTAGAAAGTGATCAACGAAAGGAACCAAAAATGTTAGGCAGAAGGAAACAACAAAGCCTCAAAGCAGAAACCAATGAAGTTGAAATCCATAACATAATTCAAAAGATCTATGAAAGCAAAAGTTGGTTCTTTGAAAAACTAAACAAAATTGATAAAGCACTAGCAAAACTCACAAACAAACACAGAGAGAGAATAATAAACAGATTAGAATGAAAAGGGAAAAGTCACTACAGATATTGCAGAGATTCAAAGGAAAATCAGAGACTACTTTGAGAAACTCTATGCCACGAAACATGAGAACCTGGAAGAAATGGATAAATTCTTGGACTCTTATAACCCTCCATGGTTGAATAAGGAGGATGTAGCATATTTAAACACCTCCATCACTATTGAGGAAATTAAAATGGTAATCAAATGTCTGCCCAAGAACAAAAACTTATGCCCAGATGGATTCACTAATGAATTGTTTCAAACCTTTCAAGAGGAACTACTGCCAATCCTGTCCAGGCTCTTTCATGAAATTGGAAAAACAGGAACACTTCCAAATAGGTTTTATGAAGCCAACATCACCTTGGTACCAAAACTAGACAGAGATGTTGACAAAAAAGAAAATTACAGACCAATATCCATCATGAACCTGAACAACATTCTAGCATATAGAATCCAATGCCTCATCAAGAAAGTCATATACACCATGACCAAGTAGGTTTCTTTTCAGAAATGCAAGGATGGTTTAACATGCATAAATTAGGGCCGGGTGGTGGCACTGGAGGTAAGGTGCCTGCCTTGCCTGCGCTTGCCTAGGACGAACTGCGGTTTGATCCCTCAGTGTCCCATATGGTCCTCCAAGCCAGGAGCAACTTCTGAGCACATAGCCAGGAGTAACCCCTGAGCATCACCGGGTGTGGCCCAAAAACCACAAAAAAAATACATAAATCAATCAACATAATACACCATTTCAACAAAATAAAAATTAAAACCAGATGATTATGTCAATGGATGCAGAGAAAGCATTCAAAAAGGTCCAACACCCATTCTTGATAAAAACTCTCAAGATGAAAATGGAAGGAACTTTTCTTTTTTAATAGTTATTATATATTTTTATTAATTTAATAACAAAAATGATGAAGAATAAGATCTTTTTCTTTTTTCTTTATTTAAACATCTTGATTACAAATATGATTGTGATTAGGTTTCAGTCATGTAAAGGACACCCCCCCTTCACCAGTGCAACATTTCCACTACCAATGTCCCAAATCTCTCTCAAACCCACCGCCCCCTCCCCACCTGTACTCTAGACAGGCTTTCCAGTTTCCTCATTCATTCACATGATTATGGTAGTTCTCTGTGCGGCTTTTTCTATAACTGCTCATTCATTCACATGATTATGGTAGTCCTCTGTGCAGCCTTGTGGTGAGCTTCATGAAGTGACCTGGAAGTTCCAGCCTCCTCTCATTGTCTCTGAGGATTGATGCAAAAATGACTTTTATTTTTCTTAAAACCCATGGATGAGTGAGACTATTCTGCATCTCTCTCTCTCCTTCTGACTTATTTCACTCAGCATAATAGATTCCATGTACATCCATGTATAGGAAAATTTCATGACTTCATCTCTCCTGATGGCTGCATAATATTCCATTGTGTAGATGTACTACAGTTTCTTTAGCCATTTGTCTGCTGAAGGGCATCTTGGTTGCTTATAGAGCCTTGATGTTGTGAATAGTGCTGCAATAAATATAGGTGTGAGAAAGTGGTTTTTGTGTTGTATTCTTGTGTTCTTAGGGTATATCCCTAGGAGTGAAAGAGCTGGGTTGAATGGAAACTCAATTTCCAGGTGTTGGAGGAATCTCTATATCGCTTTCCATAGAGGTTGGACTAAACGGCATTCCCACCAGTCAGTGGATAAGAGTTCCTTTCTCGCCACATCCCTGCCAGCACTGATTGTTCTCATTCTTTGTGACGTGTGCCAATCTCTGTGGTGTGAGATGATACCTCATAGTTGTTTTGATTTGCATCTCCCTGATGATTAGTGATGAGAAGCACTTTTCATGTATCTTTTGGACATTTGTATTTCTTTTTTTTTTAATTTTTATTTTTAATTATGAGAACAAAGATGCAAAGAGAGAGGACAAGGTAAAGTTACAGCGGGGGGTCGATCACCCATAAACAGAATTCACCTAAGTCCCCTTGCTGGTATGGAATTCAGGGGTTTCAAAGTAGGTGCGGCCACAGAGCGAAGTGGAGCGGCCGCGCTTTTTGGGTACGGGGCCTGGAGAGGTTACGGTCAGTAGATCAGCTTAGCAGAGAGGAGGAGAGAAGAGGCAGAAGCATGGCCGGTGGTGGTCAATATGTTTCTGGGATGCCCAATCACACGGCTCGATTGGTCCCACGTGGGTTGAGTGAGACCATCTTATGGTGGGGGTCCCGGTCTATAGATCGGCTCAGCAGAGAGGAGAGGAGAGCTGTATTTCTTTTTTATCAAAGTGTCTATTCATTTCTTCTCCCCATTTTTTGATGGGATTAGATGTTTTTTCTTGTAAAGTTCTGTCAGTGCCCTGTATATATTGGAGATTAGCCCCTTATCTGATGGGTATTGGGTGAATAGTTTCTCCCACACGGCTTAGGGCTTTTGTATTCTGGGCACTATTTCTTTTGAGATGCAGAAGCGTCTCAGATTAATGTATTCCCATCTGTTGATCTCTGCTTCCACTTGTTTGGAAAGTGCAGTTTCCTTTTTGAAGATGCCTTTAGCCTCAATGTCATGGAGTGTTTTACCTAGGTGTTGTTCTATATACCTTATGGTATCAGGTGTGATATCAAGGTCTTTAATCCATTTGGATTTTACCTTTATACATGATGTTAACTGGAGGTCTATGTTCTCTTTTTTGCAAGTGGCTAACCAGTTCTGCCAGCACCACTTGTTGGAGAGGTTTTCCCTGCTCCACTTAGGATTTCTTGTTCCTTTGTCAAAAATTAGGTGCTTCTATGTCTGGGGAACATTGTCTGAGAACTCAAGCCTATTCCAGTGATCTGAGGGTCTGTCTTTATTCCAATACCATGCTGCTTTGATAACTATTGCTTTGTAGTACAGTTTAAAGTTGGGGAAAGTAATGCCTCCCATTTTCCTTTTCCCTAGGAATGCTTTAGCTATTCAAGGGTATTTATTGTTCCAGATGAACTTCATAATTGTTTGATCCACTTCTTTGAAGAACGTCATGGCTATTTTTAGAGGGATCGCATTAAATCTGTATAATGCTTTGGGGAGTATTGCTATTTTAATGATGTTAATCTTGCCAATCTATGAGGAGGGTATGTGTTTCCATTTCCGTGTCCTCTCTTATTTCTTGGAGCAGGGCTTTATAGTTTTCTTTGTATAGATCCTTCACGTCTTTGGTCAAGTTGAGGTAGGAAATTTTCTTAATATAACCAAGGCCATCTACCACTAGCCAATGGCAAATATTATTTTCAATGGATAGAAACTAAAAGCCTTTCCTCTAAAATCTGGTACAAGATAAGGTTGTCCATTCTCACTACTTGTATTCAACATAATACTGGAATTTCTTGCTGTAGTGATTAAGCAAGAAAAAGATATTAAGGGCATCCAGATAGGAAAGGAAGAAGTAAAGCTCTCACTGTTTGTAGATGACATACTATATTTAGAAAACCCTAAAGACTCTACCAAAAAGCTTCTAGAGATAATAGAGTCCCATAGCAGGCTACAAAATTAACATGCAAAAATCAATGGCCTTCTTGTACACCAATAATGATTGAGAAAATGGACATTAAAAAAACAATCTCATTCACATTAGTGTCACACAAACTCAAATATCATGGAGTCCAAGGGGTGAAGAACCTATACACAAAAATACAAATAAAACCATGAACCTTTTTATAATTAGCTTTGTGTAACTATTTCACTTGAGGAGAGTCATTTCAAGGTAAACCTGGGAAGAGTCAAGTATTTAAAAAAACTATAGCCAAAACAAAACAAAACAAAACAAACAAAAAAACCTTTCTATGGCTCTATCTTTAAATATCCAGTCTTTCCATATTATCCACTTCCTCTTTTACTTTATATCTCCTATTCCTTTACATTCTAGAAAAATATACTTCACTTTGTATTAGTATATGTTTTCCAGAAATGTAGAACCAATATACACACTTTATATGTATGTTTGTGTATATATAAATGTGTATAAGTGGATGTATGTATAAATAAATAAGAAATTTTCTTCCTGTACTGAAGGATGCTAATAAGATCCAAGATCTGCATATTGCAAACTAGAGGTGACCACAGTTTGAAGGTGGGAAAAGACCAATGTCCACTCTTAAGTCAAGCAAAAAAAAAAAAAATTCTGCCTTGCTCAGCCTTTAGTTCTACTCAGGTCGTCCTTGGATTTGATAAGAACCTCCACTTATCTTTCCTCAGTGTGTGCAAATGTAAATGTTACACATGTCCAGAAGCATCCTCACAGACACACCTCAAGTGAAGCAGCACATGACCCGGTCAAGCTAATTAATCATCACATCCTCTTCAAGGGTGTGGTTTTTAAAAAAACACACACCTACTAATGTTTGTGTTAAGCATTCAGCAACTTTCCTTTCATTATCAACCTCTACCTTTAAAACTGTTTTTTCTATCCTAGGACAAGGACATTTTGGATCCCTGCTCTGCAGTAAAGTACCAAACATTCAAATTTAAATCTTATTTAATTTAAATTTAAATCATTTAATTTAAATTTTCTACTTATCACACTGAAAAATGAAAATTAATAAAATGCTTACCTAATCCATCTATCCCAACTACTGCCAGTATAATTTGTGATCAACATAAAAATATAAAAGTGGATAATTTTATATTCTTTTTTGTCTACCCCCAAAACTAAGTCTTAAAAGTGGATTGTGTTCATGTCAGCAGCACATCCTGACTCAAACTAGACACATTTCAAACGTTAAGCAGAAAACATTAGATTCTGGAACTTGGTGGGAAATAAATTACTAGAGAGGAGAAAAGAGAAATATACATTTAAATAATAAACATCTGAGGCAGATTGAGCAAAGTTCAGTGCAATTTCTAATGGTCCATTGGGCCATTAAATTATTTAAAAATCACCTGCTTGTTAAGTAAGCTAGGTTCTCAAGAGAAGACTCATGAGAGGAATGAAGATCATGATGGATGTCAGAAAAGGGAGAAGGAAAAATAAACAAAGTCACAAATGTAGCTTCGAGCCACAAATGTGGCTCCAGACTTATTTTTCCTCTGCCTCTCAATCGTGCTGTCAATAAGCTGGGTCCAGTGGCTTCTGTAAGAAATCTCAGGAAGGCCTAGATACAGGGGTCCTCAAACTTTTTAAACAGGGGCCCAGTTCACTGTCCCTCAGACCACTGGAGGGCCAGACTATAGTAAAAACAAAAATTATGAAAAAATTCCTATGCACTCTGCATACATCTTATTTTGATGTGAAGAAACAAAATGGGAACAAATACAATATGTGGCCCATAAGCCGTAGTTTGAGGACCATTGGCCCTAAAAAATGGCTCAATGGCTAAAGTGCTTGAAAGCTTGCAAGTTCTATTTCTGGCAAGGCCCCTGCCCAAATAGAAGTATATGAGATCTGAACACTGATTTGTCAGGTCTTCACTTAGGCCAATATTGTCAGGAGTGTCACAGGATCCCTGAGCATGACTGAAGATCCCCACCATTATCAAAAATATCAAGAAGTTCTACAAATCTTCTTTGCTTCTTTTCCAGGAATCAAGACTCTAAGGTGAGTTTTAGTGAACACAGAAGTTCTCGACCTAGGCTACATATTGCTTTCATCGGAAAAGTTCAGAAGCATATCAATTCCCAAACCATCGCATCCATGTGAATATATCAAGGCTAATAACTGCACTTTGGCTAAGTAGTGGGAGGTTCCTATTCTTAGAAAGCACACACAAATATTTAGGTTCAAAGGTTTATTGTTTAGCTCATCTTCAAAATGGTTCTGAAAAAAAATTTAATATTTCATCTGAGTATTCCTTTGTGCAGAGAGAAGTGATTAAAAATAATTATTTTTGTCCCCAATTTCCAATACAGACCAGGCAAGGGTCTGGGTTGAGGTGTATATAGGGTGTGTTTACTGTACCTCCTCTTTCACAGTCCATGTGAAGAACACAGCCTGTGGTAAGAATTGGGAGGCCTTATTTTTTTTTCTTTTCTTTTTTTTTCTTTTTTCTTTTTTAATTTAAACGTTTTGATTACATATGTCTTTGTGATTAGGTTACGGTCATGTGAAGAACACCCCCTTCACCAGTGCAACATTCCCACCACCAATGTCCCAAGTCCCCCTCCCTCCCACGCCACCCACACCTGTACTCCAGACAGGTTTTCCAGTTCTCTTATTCATTCACATGATTATGGTAGTTTTCTGTGTATTTATTTTTGTAGCTGCACTCACCACTCTTTGTGGTGAGCTTCATGGAGTAA